>JAYRBT010000093.1:1404324-1432276 GCA_036023395.1 Myiotriccus ornatus
CTCCTCAGATCGCCCAGCGCGCTGATTTGCTTCTTTGCCTTTAATAAATTTCTATTTTATATTTTCAAAAGATTTCTTGTCTTTTGACTATAGCATGTGGTGCAGGAATAGCACTTTCTTTGACTTTTGTGGGGGAAGATTGGCCTGTGTACAGTGATGCTAGCGTGTATGGTCTCTGAATGTATTTTTATCAATTCCTTCCTTCCCTCTTGAGCTTTCAGCTTACTTTCAGGTATAACTAGAGAATTATCTGGTCTGAGACTGTTAGTCAGGGATTCTCTTGAACCAGGGGCAGATGGCAAAGGCTTTATTCATCCACCTCCTCTCTTTGAGAAGGAAATAAAAGCAGTAGCAGGCTTAGATTGTAAGGTGTGCACTAAAATGTAGGGTTTACCGTGAAAAGCATGTATGAGAGTAAGTGTCTGAAAAATTTTGTGAAGCATGTGCAAATTCATGACCTCTGATATTTCTAGGTCTTTACAGACAATGCATCTGAAAAATACCTGAGGAATAACCTTATTGTGTTTGGTCTTCATGTTTATTCTTTTCTAGTATAAGGTTCATCAGTCTGTTTTTCATGGTATGTGATCTGGTTGCTTTCTCCTACCAGTAGGAAAAAGCACAAGAAGAACCTCATGCAAAGAAAACCTCAAGGGATGCTGTCTCCAGTTCCTGTTGCCTGTGCAGGAAAGAAAAAAAAAAAAGGGAACGGGGAAAAAATCCATGGGCCAAGAAATGAGGCAGAGATGAAGAACAATGGGGTGCTAGTCTGCTTTGCCTGCTATTGGCTGTTCTTGACTTCCATCACATGTGGTTAGTGAGATTTGCTGAATCTGACAGAGGTCTGAAACGAGGGGCTGCAGCCAGAGCTGTTGGGGGAGAATTGGAAGCTATCTCTGCAAGCTGTCTCTGCAATGTTTGCCCTCCACCTGTCCCAGTGTTAGTACCTTTGGTCTTGAACTCAGTATTTCTTTCTTCCTCAACTAAGCTGAAATACAAATATAGGATTTTATTGATATTTCCAGGATGGCTGCATTGGAAGGAAGTGACAAAATCTTATTCCAGACCAATCTGCACATCTGGCAAGTTCAGCTAAGCATCTGCATTTTCAGTACATCTTCAAGCTGAACACCTCTCTTTTAAAATTTGAATCTATTCTCTTAAAACGACAACAACCAACCAAAAGAAGAGCCACTCCCTACCCCCCTTAAAAAAAAAAAAAAAAGAAAACAAACAACAAAAAAAAAAACCACCAAAACCTTTTCCACCACTGAACTGACAGTACTGGAAAAAAAAGAAGTACAAATAGTTGTGTAGGAGTAGCTACAAGTGTGCTGAGTGCTATGCAAAATATTTTTAGTGATTCCTGAATATCCAAGCAAATCTGATTTTTAAATGTGTGCCAAAGTGTGTGAACCTTTCAGGTAGCCTTAGCCAAGTTTAGACTAAATCTGAGCTGAGTGCAGTTTGCCAAAAAGGAATTTATGGGTTTGGCTTTGGGTAGAAGTTGCAAGATTCAGCATGGTGTTGGCATAGCTGGTTCTGCATAAAGAGAAACTTGGCAGTTTAGACTGAAGTTTCCTGTGTTATATTAAGGAAAACTTATTCATAAAGCAGAAAGCACAGTATTTTTTTTCATTATTACAGAATATATTTGTAACCTGTACTCTGTGCAATTAAAACTTTACCAAAAAAAAAAAAAAGCACTAAAAATAACTATATTTCAGGGAAAACCTGAAAATCCATTCTTAATTTAATATTATATGTGAAGTAATACTTTTCTTCATTCTATTCGTTATGGTGGCTTCTGTGCATGTATGTGGTGGCAGTTGACTGGTTCAACAAGTGTTGCCTGTCAAGATGGTATGAGTTTTGCGGTTCTCAGTTACATTTATTTTCCTCAGTCACATTTATTTTGGTGTGAATTTTTAAGTCTTCAACTGTAACTGTCACAAGTCTTTTCCTGCAGACCAGAATGGGGAATAAATACCTCAGGAAGCAAAGTGCAGATAAGCAGTAAATGTTCCCAGTAGAAACCATGATAAGATAAATTGTAGGGCTGGTAAGAATTACAATGGCTTCATGAAAACTGGTGTTTAACGGCAAATAAACAGGCAAACCCTTGATGATACACAGCAGGTCCAAAGTCGACTTACTAAGTGTAATCACCAGTTGGCAGAGTTGCAATGCTAAGGACAGGGTTTTACAACAGTCATTTTGAATGCTCAGAAGAAAAATCAGATTTAAACAGAAAGGTCTGATTTATATATCAAAGGTTAATATAGTTGGAGAGCCGTGAGTGGGAGATGTTAAGCAATGGCTAAAGATACTGTATCCCATGACTAAGAGGATACTTCTGACATAACAATAAAAAGATCTTCAAGCTATTCTCAAAATAAAACATGGTTGAAGAAGATACAGCAGAAGATCATCATCATGCCTGGGCTTCGCGAAGGAAGATTTGAGAAGGGCTCTACCCACGCTTGCTACAAGCGCGCTGATGGCTAAAAAGGCCAATGCGAGATAGACAAGTCCAGTTGCAAAAGGCACAGCCCGGTTGCAAAAGGCACACAGGAGAAGATACAGCAAAATAAAATGTACGTTAAAGACTGATTTTAGAGATCTAAACATGCACAAAAATGCCATGTCTGCAATTTATTATAATTATCTCTGAAAACAAGGAAGGAAAGGAAGCAGAAAAGAAAGGAAAACTTTCCTTGCAGAAGGATACAGAATTATATGTTTTGTGTTTGCCACATGGTTCACATTATTAATACTATTGCATGTATGAATATTCATTTCCATGGCTAATCCAAAAATTATTAGGAAAACGACATTATCAAATATATATCACATTGTAGAATAGCCCTGATTATGATTTCTTTGATATGATTCCTTTAATTTTGTGAATAATTTTTTGCTGTGCAGATACTAGCTTTGGAATGTGGTGAAAATTATCTGGGTTAATCAGACTGGTAGTTTTCCCAGAAGGGTGCTTGTTATGTAAATGTGGGTTAATCCACAGCAGTCTTTGATGGCCAGTGATGGAAAACTACATAAGAAAAGAGAAGTCCACAGCAGCATCTCTGGCCATCAACAGCAGCCCAGTTCTATATACAGAAATACCATTCCTCTACAACAGATGACTTCATCTAACTCCGTTTATCCCTGGAAAAATAGGTTTTGCAATTTCAGGGTGGGGTATCTCAGACATGGTTAAAATACTTGTGGGAAAAGTATGATGTGTATTTGTTTTTAAAAAAAATGTAATGCCTTGGTGTGATTGTCTTTATTAAATCAATAATAAAATCATGGGATACAATAGGCATCTTGGTTTTCTCTCTGTATGTAAAAAGAAAATCATGAAGAGGTTTGTTGATTCCCTGCAGTCTGTTATATCCTTTCTCATTGCTATTCACACAGTAATTTTCAAATTTAAACATACGGTAGTATGAGCACAGTAAGTGGGAACATGCAGAGTTAGAGGACAAAGAAACAGACACTCTGAGTGTGAAATGTGCAATGAAGGTTTTCTATGGATCAGTCCTCCAGGTCTGCATGGGATCTCATGAAATAAAAAGTAACCTGTCCTTTATTGACAGCTGTGGAAGTCTGTCCTTAATTTACTAGCTTCCTACAGTGTAAGTCAGAATAAATAAATCAAACTGTTGTGTAGGAGAATACCCCTCGCATCATGTACCAGGAAATATTTCCCTTCTTCTTCTATAGAGAAATTTCCACAGTCTCTTTGGGCAACTTGTTTCAATGTTTAATTACCCCCACATTAAATATGATTTCTTTATATCCAGTTGGAATATGCCTGTTTCATCTTAAGACCTCTATCTCTCATTCTACTGCCATGGTCCTCTGCCTTCTCCATAAATACCTCTTGTGATGTGAACTACCAGGCATAACCTAGGGCAGCAGAGATGCTGTTCCCACCTCACTGGTCAAAAAGGTCCCAGTGGACTTTTGCGCATGAGCTTTCTTTAAGGCAGTTGTAGCTGTGGTTTATGTGGATAATTATTTCCCTGATAAAAGAGCAGATGTGTAGGCCAGCTTGCTGAGATGAAATAGTAAGAGCTTAATTGTTTTCCATCAGCATGTATTAGTAAAATAACCAGCATCCTTTTACAGACACTCTCATGCAAACTTTTCTCAGGCAGGCACCAGAGGAATGGCAAGTTGCCTCTCTATGTTCCCGACTTTGGGACAAACTTACTGCCTTGAAGTAGTTCTTGCCTTCCTCTATGGGAAATACATTAGTAACACTTTTTGCTCTTATCTTTTACTGTGACATTGCACTAATAATACTATCATAACGTAACCATAAATGAAATGGGGTTAAATGTTTTGTAAGTAGCTCTGTGGGCCCAGTGCACAGAATTTACGTAGTACTACCATTAAATCCTCCAGAGTCCTAGATCTTTAGCTTACTTGTTCAGTCTGCTTCTATGGAGCCCAGGTCAAGCTCTTAGGTTATCAATCAGTCATTTCACTCTGAGACCCAAGAGTTTCTCGTGGTCTCCCAGTATGTGCTTGTGAGCTGAGGAGAATGGCTCTCAATTTTATATGCAACAGCAGAGCAAACTGTCACTAGGCTGAGATTTTAGGATTTGGATTTTGGGATTATACTGGTATTTTTTGATGAAATCTTCTTCAGAATAAAAAATAATATTTGCCACAATTTTAGCAGAGATGCCATTGTTACGGCATTGTTGTGTGTTACTAATATCCATACCCGGACCAACCTCCTTTCAATCCTTTTGTAGAGTGCAGGTTTCCAGCAGACCTGTCAGCAGAAATTGACTGCTCTCTGCATTTCATACTTGGTCCAACCATCAAGGACAACATCTCTGTGTCTCTGAAAAAGTACAGTGGTTCCAAATTGTTCAGAGTTGTTTATATATTAAACACAGAGAAACATATGTTACAATGCCAACAACCTTATTTTTGTAGTGATATATGTCTATTTTTACAGTGTTTAAGGTGTAAGTGAAAAAGAACATTATGAGTGTCAAAAGTGCAATGAAGGATTGTTCAATTCTCATATTGGTGCTTTTGAGACTCTGTATTTCAATAAGAATATAGGTCAAAGAAAGTTCCACCCTTTTTTTCCAGCCAAGCAAGAAATTTTCTGCCCAGCAGCAATTCCTGTGTACGTTTATTGCCTACCTAGGAGTGTTGTGTTTCATTAGGTATAAGGTTCTGTTTGCAAGACATTGCTGTAACATTTTGCAAGACTGGAAGAAGAAAAGCAAAATTTTAATTTCTGTTATCTGTCTCAGCTGGTGACTCCTCCTGTCCTTAAGCAGTCAAATAACCTCCCTGAGTCCATGTGCTCATTATGGAAGGACCCAGAGGAGCTGTTTCATCACCCGTCTGCAGAGAGTTAAAACAGGACACCAGGCTGAGTTAAGGAAATAATTGTGGCACTTTGTTAGTGTTCATTTGTTTTAGAAGAGTGAGTGTCTACACTTGAGGCTGCACAGCAGAGTGACTTCTCATGGACCTTGTATACCAATGCCTTATGTCCCTGCAATTTCAAAAGAGCAGAGCTGTGCAGCATTTTCAACTAATGGGTTTTCTTGAAAAGCACAAAACCACTTGAAATCTGTGTGCAACTTTTGTGGCTAGGTCCTCAGAGACTGAACTGCCAGAGGCTACTCTGAATTCCATGTCGTCACTGTTACCTGTTCTTCTTGAGGTTTTCATCCTTTTCATATCCATTAAACAAATTAAAATAAATCCATTTGCTGGTCCCTCCATATGCTTGACCTACATCAGAGTCCTTGGATTTGTTTATGGAATGAAAGGACATTTTGATTCCTTTTTAGTATCTCTTAAGTGCAACATGTGTTTGCATCAGTTTTTTGGAATGTATTTACTTACATGTATCACAAAGAAATTTCTTCTCAGTGAACTGCTCTGAGTCCTCATGACAAATAAACAATAATCTGGAAAAGTGGAAAAATGCTTTCTCAAAATAATTGGTTTTAACACTTTTCTATGGTGGTTTGCTGTTAAAATTTCACACGCAGAGCTTGTATGGCTTTATAGCAGCTGTAGGAGGGTTTTCCAGTGTTTGACCAGCTGAGACCAAAATCCCATTGAATCCCAGTAACTTCTGTTATGTGTCACTTGGGACCAGATGGTTTTGGCAAATACTTTTAGCAATAGAAATTATTAGTCTGTGTATCATGAAGTGCTATTGGCTGGAAATGAGCATATATCTTGGGTATTTGCCATCTCCAAGTATTTTCAGAATTCCTTCCATTAGGAATTTACAAAATACAACTCTCTGAAACTCCTTACTATTTATAGTAAGTAATATAGTAAGTAATATAGTTAGTAATTTCATGCCAATGGATACCTTTAAAATGAATTGTTCTGTTTAGCGCAATTGGTTTCAGGGGTCTAGAGGACAATGTGAAATACAAAAACCATTGCAAATCTAATTTTATTGCAGGAATTGATAAGAATCCAGAAGTCTTCTTTCTGTTACTCTTTTGGTAACTCATTCTTTAGTAATTATTGAAGTGGTTGATTTATCAGTTGGAGTGGATTATTTGCCCTCAGTATAAGTGCAGCTTAAAAATTAAAGTGAGTCAGATTTCATATTGAGAAGTTCAATCACTGGATTTCTTTACAAACAAAAGACATGGTTATAATACTTTTCTTGGCTATGTCTAAAGGTCAAAATTAGCAAGTTTTAAAGAACTGCAGAGGCATACAGCAGAGGCTTTGTAGTAATCAGAAATGAAGAACAGTGTTGAATTTTGTGGATATCACAGAAAATCTAATTTATGGTTACGACTCAGTATCTGTGATGGCAACAGTGCAGTTTGCATGAGGTCGAAACTGGAGTAAGAATGGAAAGAGCCAGCAGGTCAGTAAGGAAACAGAACTGTGGCTGCGGACGAGCAGCCAAATCCTATTGTAAAGGCAGACTTCAACTACATTTTCACTATTATGACAACTGTGAAACTCAAGTTGGTTTTGTTGTTGTTGAGAACTTGGCTTTGCTTTGCAACTGTGTGGGTTCAACCAGATTATCATTTTAAAATACTTTTCTGTGTGTGTGTGTGCTTGTGTGCTTTTTAGCTGGAGGCCTCAGGATATGAACTTACTTTTAACTTTCACATCTCTGATGGGCAGTAATGATGTCCCTTATTTTCCATAGAAAACTCTGATCTAAGCTCCCTACATTTTACAGGCTGATGTTCTTTTTCTCCCTCTGTTTCAGGGTCTTTATGTCTTCGTGGTATATTTTATCCTGCATAACCAACTGTGCTGTCCTGTGAAAGCAAGTTATACTGTAGACATGAATGGGCATACAACTTCAGGATCAGCATTTTTCACACATGGCAGTGGTCTGCCAGCTGCAGGAAGAGAGATCAGCAAGTCCACGCAGAACCTCATCAGTGCTATGGAAGAGGTAAGAGTGCTCTATAGTGCTCTGTAGTCATTAACTTGTGTATTGAAAATGTGACGGGAGGGAAGGGGAGGGGAGGGGAGGGGAGGGGAGGTCATAGTTTTCAGTTTCTATACTATAGTTTTGATGATTACTGCATTTTGTGTCTTTTTAAACACTGCAGGTGCCTGCAGACTGGGAGAGGGCATCCTTGCAGCCTGCTAGTCAAGCTAGTGCTGCCTTTAAGCAAAGTCCACAAAATGGCAATGTTTTCCACCCTTCTGGAGGATTTAGTACCAGCTCACTGGTTGCTGATGAGGAATCACAGGAGTTTGATGACCTAATATTTGCTTTAAAGACTGGTAAGTAACTTTCCTCCTTGCCCCTCAAAGTTTATGTTGTTATGGTGTCACCATTCCATGAGCTCCAGTTAAGGAGGTCTCAATATCATCTGAATTCCAATGAAAATCTGAAAGATGAGTCAACATGACACAGAGTCAGGGGAGTGGTACCCGATGAGATCTGGCAGACACGAGCAAAAGCCCAACTGCGCCAGACATCAAGAGAAGTACAAATGGACTGTCTTGGTAGCAAGAGGTCACGTGAATGATTTTTGGGGATACCACTGAGACTCAAAAGAGACAACAGCAAGGTTCTGGTGATATTACCAGCTTAAGTGATCTGGCACACATAGTTCACATAGTTGCAGGAGCTTGTTCACTTCAGTGATATCCAGGAAAAGTCAAACTGGATGGAAGACTGGGAATGCTGCTAATAAAGGGGTATTTATATTCAGTAAATTCATAATGCTGAATATCCTAAACCAACTTACATTGCAGAAAACTGCTCTAATTGTGCAGCCCCCAGCATAAGAAGGACATGGAGTGATTCCAGAGGAGGCCATGGAGAAGGTCAGACTGCTCAGAGCAGCTCTGCTGTGAGGAAAATCTGAGAGCTGGTGTTGTCAGACTGGAGAAGAGAAGGCTCTGAGAAGAGCTTAGAGACCCTTCCAATGCCTAAAGGGGCAACAAAGGAGCTAGAGAGGGACTTCTGACAAGAGCAGGTCTGACAGGACAAGGGGACAATGAAAGAGGGCAGGTTTATATCAGATATTGGGAAGAAATTCTTTGCTGTGAAGGTGGCAAGGATCTGACACAGGTTTCCCAGAGAAGGTGTGGCTGCCAGATCCCTGGAAGTGTTCAAGGCCACTTTGGATGAGACTCTAATCAGCCTGGCCTAGTGGAACGTGTCCCTGCTCATGGAAGGGGGTTGGAAATAAATGGACTTTTAAGATCTCTTCCAACCCAAACCATCTTCATAGGAAAATCTGTTTTGTACCTATTAATTGTACCAAGACATTTTGCAGACTACATCTACTTTATTAGCAGTTAAGATTTTTTTTGGCAAGACTTTCAAAGCTAGGTGCAGAAGCTTACAGTTGCAAACCTTTTTTTTAGGTATGTAAGAAGGTAGCTTTTACTTTTTAACTCCTTCCTGTATGCTTTGAAGGAAACCAGATAATTCATAGGTAGTTAATAAGATTCAAAACCATCCACATCTACCAATCCCACCATCACACAATATTTACTGCTTAAGCAAATCGTTTGGCATCAGTAAACTGCAGAAGACTGAGACTTAAGAAATGAAAAACAATCTTGGTAACAGCGATAGTTATAATTCAACACAAATTCAGCACTTCATTCTTTTCTCCTAAGTCTTCAAGCTCCATCCCTAGTTAATTTGTTTTCAGTTATTCTAAAGGCAGTGCGTATAGAGCCAATATTTGTTTATCTTGCCTAAATTTTATTACTATATTCTTTATTAATATTATTTTTTTTATGAGCCTTTTGTATTAATGTGATTTGAAGCAGAGACCTCAGGCCACATTTGGAGAAAAATGTTTTTGTTTGTATTACTGATTCAAGTAGTGTCTGACAGTTTTAACCTCATGCTTATTCCTGTGACCAAACTGTGTCACTATTATAGGAGTAGAAAACCCCATTACTTCTAAACCAAACTAGTTGTCCCATCTGGTTCCAGCCCCACAACAACATTTGAACAAGATGAACTGAAGAAGTGGTGTGAAGGTTAGAGCAGCTTTGACCAGCAAAGTAGATGTTTATCATTTTATGTCTTGTGCATAAGCTGTAGCTCAACATGTACTTAATAATAAATTTTAAAAAAAAAAAAAAAAGAGCTTTTCTGTAACTAAAAATTTATTCTATTACTTTTATCCTGTTCTCCAGTCCAGTTCAGTGCATGGCCAAGGAGAGGGAGGCAGGGAACCACGTGGAAGCAATAAAAAGAGAGATGAGGTGGTGGAAAATGTTTTTTTTTTTAAATCTGTTTGGCAATACAGGCTTATACTGCCAAAGTATTCACTGAGCTGTTGTCTGACAGGTGTTTTATGATAATGGTTAAGCTAGGAGACACTGAAACAAGCTCATCTCCTCGTCTCTCAGCAGCACGTTTCTTCCTCTCTTGCTTTGTTGCTTGTGCTCACATGAAACCACATCTACTTGGGTTCAATTTCTCTCTTCTTCCTCTCCCCTCATTCTCTCTGCCCTTGCCACTCCACATCAGTTTGACGCCCTTGAGCACCACTCCTAGCTCCAAGGAAGTGGTAGTCATTGGCAGTTCAAAGACAAGCACCTCTTCTCCAAGTAGGCTGAAGTGTATGGGCAGCTGAGACACCTTTTTGCTGTGCTGCTCTCGCCTATCATTTGCTGTGTGAGGTGCTTCTCAATCCTTTCTAGACCAGACTTTATTTCACTAGACTGAGAATTCCTCATTTCAAGGAGGCTTTCTGGAAGAGCAGGGAAAAGGTGCTCTGCCCCACATTAGCTAGTTTTATCACTCCTAAACTGTGGGGTGGTACTTCTGGGTATAGAGAAAGATTACAAGTGCTTGATCCACTATTGTTTGAGCTTTTTCTTTGATAAGCTAAAACAGAAACCTCCATTATTTGTGTTCCCTAAAACTGTCAATCTATAAATAAACTTAGACATAGCTGTGCTAAAATAGTAGCTCACATCCTGAATGTTAACTGAGGAACAGCACTGATTAGCAGAGGAAAATGTACAAGTGTCTCCATGGCACTTTGTACTTCATCTGTCATTTCGCTTATAGTCCTTTCACTGTAGTTCTGAGCTCTCTGAAGGTGACTTTAACTTATGCTGTCTGTACCCACAAGGTTTAACCTTGCAGCCAGGATCAGTGGCAATGAGGGTATAATAACAGCAAAGCTAAAATTTCACTCCTGCCCTCCTGCCTCTGCAAAACTTTGTTCTTTGACTCTCCAGTGTTTAGTAATTTGCAATGTGCAGTGCAGTTCCACAAATAGTTGTGCTGGCACACTCGGCCTTGTTTCTAAAGGAATGTGTGCACTTAGCCCTTGGTTCCACAATCATTAATGCTGGGCCTAATTACAGATTAACCCAAAATATGGACTGGGTCAGAGGGAGACACACAACTGCAGTTCTAGCAAGTCAGGTGGACAGCAGTGTACTGTTTCTTTGCCAGCTTTTATGCCAGCTTTACACAAGCATCACATGGTGATAGGATTTTTCTGTTTGGTGTGAGAAATCCGAAAGCTGGGCTTCTTGTATCATAAAGCCACTATATCTGAATGACTTATCGATTAATTCCTCCTTTATATCAGATATGTTCATGTCCACACAAAAATACATTGTTAGGATTCACTCTGCTCACTACATCACCTCATTTATTTTATTTTGTGAATCTTTTGGAAGGGCAGCCAGCTCCAAGGCAGCTTATGTGAAGGAAATTATGGAACAGTTATGGTAGGAGAAATAGTTAAGCGACATGTCCTTCTCATTGATATGTGCTAAAAATGTTTTTTTTTAATTACTATGAATTTCTGTTAATTTATTTATTATATTTAATTAGTGGCTTTTATATTCATTCAAACAGCTACTACTGAGAACGTTTTTATGAATTAATTTTTGTAAATTGAACTGCTATTTTGAACTAGATCTCACTTTCCCTCTGATTTCTTGTGCAAGGTTTATATTGATAGGCATTTTATTAAGACCACTGCCTTCAGGATTGTGACAAAGTTGTATGTTACGGTTATTGAGGTAAAGCCCAATATACCAGAATTCCCTAAGGACCTCTACTCTTTTTAGGGCTAGGGAGTTATAAAAGGAGCCAACAAGAATGAAAGTAGATGGAATCTGCAGCAAAGCAGTGAGCTGCCTATCAACATTGCTCTAAAGCATAAATACCATAAATGCGTAATAGCTTTACTGATTTCTAAGCTTTCGTCTGTATTCCCATATCTCAGAAAACTCCTATCCTCTCCTCTTCTGTGATGCACAAAACCAAAACAATTACTTGCTTTGGGTGAGATGTGAAACCAAACACAGCAAAAGCCTTGGAGAGAGGCCCAAACCCCTTCAGTGGTGATGGGACACCCACCATGGTACTTTCCAAAAATATATTGAGCAATATCAATGGAGAATATTGCAACCTTCATATCTTAGTGTATTTTTACTCTTAATAGAGACAATTGTGACAAATACTACATAAATATTTCAATATTAATCTAATACTATGTAAATATTCTAATAATTCTTTAATATGGAGAAGATCTACTGAGTAAGTTTAAAAGCTTATGTAAATAGTTATTACAGTAGCAATGCACTATAAAACAATTCATAGTTTTCAATCTAATACAGCTAGGGTTCCAAAATGGACATTTTATAAGCCTTGGTGACACCATTGTAGGTGCCTGGTTTAAGAATCAAGTATCTCGGGTGGCCGTCATGAACAAGAGGAAACATTTGAAATTTCACTTCTGAAAGGTGTTCAGTGCAGCATCCTGGAGACTGTCTGTCACAGGGCAGATAGGTTGTAGATGGTAGCAAAGTGTCAGATTTGTGCCCTGCCTAATCAGCCTGCACCGTTTTTTGTTTTGAAGGGTTCGCTTAAGAGAAAAAAAAAAGAAAAAAATGGAAGGAAGGGTAACCAGTTTGCACAGTCATTCAGCTTCTCATTTATGGTTGTTACACATATGCTGCTTGATGGCTATTGAATGTGACTGTATAATACCCAAGAAGCATTTTTAGTTCAATCTGAACTTTATTTATAGTAGTCTGGATGTCTGTTGGGGTTATTTCGGTGAAGTTAAAACCTGAAAGAAGAATTGAAGTTTGTTTGTGTAGCTTATTCATAAAGCAAGATGGAAATGCTTGAGAGATAAAAATTCTCCCCAAACATATGAGTACAAAACCAAACTCTGTCTTCCTTGAAATGTTTTAGTGAAAGTCTGAGCTGTCTCTGAGCAAGCAGATGACAATAGTCAGGCATGTAGAGTGCACTGATAGTAACTTCACCAGCAGATGTCAGTGGAGGGACCTCACTGGGTTTGAAGCCTGGGCCGTGACTTTTCAGCTAGTCCTTCGATACAAAAAGAAAGGAAGGAAGGCTTTATTTTCCTGCCTGTTTTTCTTGAAATAGTCCCTTCACAAACTGGGGAAAAGTAATACTCCCTGCTACGTACCTACCCCGTGACTCTAGCATCTCTACAGGAGTACATGATTTTTGGGATCTCATTGAGTTTAAATTCTGCTCTAATCTGAGAACAGATGGATGGACCAATGAACTCTCTGAAACTCTGTTGTGTAAGCAGTTGTACCCTTTCCAGTCTACCGGCTGTTTGGTAAACTGGTATCCTGGTTACATTTCAGTGCTTATTCTTAAAAAAATCAGCTCTAACATAGTTTGTATTTGCATTATCAGCAGAACAAGACCCTTGTAAACCCAAAGTTCCCTTCTTCAGTCTCTGGCTTACCAAGTTCCTTATAAGAATCTGTAACAAAAAAGATCTTCCCTTACTTTGCACAGAGCACACACAAAGCTTGCACATATATGACATCTAAGAATACACGTAGTGTAATACTATTAGATCAGTAACTGCTCTCTTTTCAGTGACCAGCAAAAGATTCTTTAACCACCCCCATGCTGAATAATTGCAGTATAGCCACTGGTAAGAAAATATCTTTTGAACTCTAACAGCCAGTGTACACATAAACGATCATTAGGATGATCATATTTATGATTTTAAATGTTTTTAAATAATTTTTTTTCAGGTTTTGAAATTTTTATCCTCTTATTTCTTTCTATCCCTTAGCCTGACTAAAAGTCTTGAATGAATTTCAGTGTTAATGATACTACATAGGAAGTATTTTGTTGTTTCTTCATTCAAAATATTTTATTTACTTGTGTTTTAACTTGCTTTTAACTTGTTCTTCCGTCCTGCCATGGTAAATACAATAGTCTGATTTATCTTCTTTATTACACTCATATTTCCTTTCTAAAACAAACAATTTTAGAGAAGATAAGGAAAAACCCAAATAACTTGCTTAAGCAATTGCTGTTTTTCCCAGGACTTTCAAGCAGCTTTTGGTTATTATTATCTGGTTCAATGAAAAATTAAATGTGCATACAAATTTAAATCAGTAATACGACTTCATCATCTTCAATACACTTACAAACCATTATTTTAATGATTCAGAGCTGAATCTTGACTTTCTTACTGTATGTTGATGGATTTTCACTCCTGTCATATTCTGACAGTGGCTGTTGGTTTCTCAAGAGCTTGGGTCATGCAGACCAAAGACCAAGACCCACCAGTGTTAGTGAATGCATGTTCTCTCCGTGACCCAAACACCAAAACCAGGTGTAAGACGGGTCATGGTGCAGCATACTCACTTTTCACCCGGATCATAGGGCACGGACCCAAGTTTGGCCCCAACCAGGGACCTTGTCCAGACCTCTGCAGGAAAACCTGGCTAGTCCTGCAGATTCTTCTGCCCAGGTTCTCTGGACCAAGCTCCGTATTCAAGATTGCAGACTGAATTCCCACAACAAAGCAGCATCCTACTGCTGCCCCCTTTACAGTACTTCTTTACAACTTGTGGGGTGGTAGGAGGAAATGTGGTGTGGGAAAACCTTGTAAAAGTGAAACAATAGAGAACTTAAAAGAAGATGAAGAGGCTCCAAGAAAGTAAATGACACTTGTCTTTTGTTGAACAAACGCAAAACTGGAATATCAGCTGAGGCAGAAGTAAGAAATGCACTGTATACCTGTGTCGTAGAAACTCTTGAAAATATTTTTCAGTATGAAGTGCAAATCACTGCCTCTCCCAGCGTACCTTGTTCAGGGCTGTTTTGAGCCAAATGTCATTCTTTTGCAACTCCCTTGAACTGCACGTAGTTACAGAACTGCTTCTGTAACAAAACAAATAGCTTCCTTCATCATTTGTCAGTGACATTGCTGTAACTAATTATCTTGAAATCATCATGCCTCGTTATACTGATGTGCAGTTCTCACCAATTTTAAAGCCTAGGTACCCTAAGCCCTAACAAGACCCATGTATTGTCTGGTTAGAATTTGCTCTACAGCTCAAAGGCAGGAGCTGAAAAAGTACTGAAGTTTGTAGTTCCAACAGGTATTCTGTGAAGAAATGGTCTGGAAAAAAGCACACATTTCATAAAAACTAGTGCAGGATTATGTAATCAATTCAAACCTCCCCCATTAAAAAAAAAAACAGACAAAACCACAATAAAGCAAATAGGAAGCAACAAGCTAGTCTGTGACAAAAGGATGGAGAAGGTGGCCTCCCGAGGTCTCTTCCAGGCATGTTTTGGAAGTTCCTATGGACCAAAGTCTAGTATTCTCTTGCAGTAAAAGGAAAACATAATGCACCAGTTTGTGCCACATGTGGGTTTAAACAGTATTTGGTCAGTCTCTTTTCTCATGTTGAAATTACAGTCCTATTAAAACAGCTGGAATTGCAGTTTAACAGGGAAATTATATCATTAAAATTCAATTCTTCCTGAAGAAGTCCTTGGAAATACCAGACTCTAGCAGCCAGACCATGAACTCAGCCTAAGACAGGCTTTGATTTATGCTCTTCTGATTTCAAGGCAACCTCTGAATAGCTATTGTACCACTTACTGGGACAAATAAAATGACTGACAGTGGAATTATGAAAAAGTGTATCTGAATAGTACAAAAATATGTCAGATAATGTTATAATTCATGGATTCGGAAGGGTAGACTAGTAAGAGGAAACTTGCCACATGGTTGTGGGGTAAGGAAGCATTTCAATAATCAGAAGAAAGCAGAGTGGGATATGGTATCCCCATTTCTGCATTGGGACTTCATTCTCACTGATTCTTATTTTTGTTGTTTTTCTCTATTGCAGGTGCAGGTCTCAGCGTCAGTGATAATGAGTCTTGTCATGGCAGCCAGGACGGAGGCAGCATGGCTAACTCCCAGATCGTAGAGCTTAGGAGAATACCCATAGCAGACACTCATCTCTAACTCCATGGCTTGCTTGGTTTTTTTGTTGGTTTTTTTTTTAATCCGAGCCTCAGTATTTTTATATTTGTACTTCCTTTTGCACTAAAAGGCTATATGAAACTGTAGTAGAATGCTGTGATCTTTACTGAACGTTTAACAAGGAACGTTTGCTTGAGGTTTTGTATATCAGAAAACAAACTGTAATTCTTAGAGTGGCTGAGCATCAGTAGATACCATGGGGATTGGCCTAGATTTGTATCTTGTAGGTAGATGATACGTTTCAGAAACTGTAGCTTTTTTAAATGAACATGTATGTGTACCACTGATTAATAAAAGCAATAGAGTCTGTTTGATACAAACCAGTCTGTTATTCCTGCTCACTGCTTTTGAATATGGAATGTGATGCAAACACCCTGTTGGACAGAAAAGTTTTCTGGTTGCACAGTTGTTCTAGTTTTCCTAAGCTGTATTCTTCTTACTGTTTTTTGAGTACTCAAATCTGTGAACTTCACAAATTCTAATAAAGACACAAGTCCTGAGCCAGAGAGCTTGAAATTTAAATTGTGACATGATAAATATGCAGTGATCTGAAACATACAGAGGAAAGGAAAGATGAAGGACAAGAGTGAAACCACTGGCATCTGCACGCTGTTGACTGCTTTACCTTGCTGGTTTCATAATAGTAAGCTCTCTCACTTTTCTCACAGTTAGAAATAAGGGAGCATTCCAAAGAGTTGAATTTTCTGTTAATCTCCATGTGTGCCACACAGATATCCCTGTTCGGATTGAAGGGTTAAAGTACTGCATTGCAAACAGAGTTAGATCAGTAATCTGTGGTCATAAATGAGCAAGAAAAGAAGTTTCTTCATTGGAAAATAAAAATAGCAGAGGAAGTGCTTCAGAACTGAGTGGGGAGGCAGGCTGATCTTGTAGGAATCATTAACTCTGCTTGTGCACAGACACTCTGGAGGAAAAACATAGTAAATCAGGAGGCCAAGGGAATTTTCCTCTGAACATTTCTAAGTGTAGTATTGATATACAGTAAATGAGAATGCAAGCCTTTCATACCTTCCTCAGAAACTTGCCTAAAGGCTTCATAGTAGGCAAGCTCTGAGCAACAATCTCTCCCTTTAAAAGAAAACTTTTCTTACAGAAATGTTTCCATGAATTTTGATAGTGACAATCAAATTTTACTGCATCTAATTAATTGTTGAGATAACAAAATAAAATAATCTTACTTCTGTATCCCAGTTCTGTGATAGCTGATAGGACTGCACAGCTTATAGTCATCACCCATATCCAAGGCAGACATCACCTTTAAGGTCTAATGCTGCAAAAGGCTTCACAGACATAGGAAACCATTTCTGGTCAACAAAGCCCTTAAACAAGTGCTTTGTAAATACACATTTGAACTGGGAAATCAGAGTATGCCTGGGTATAAATAGTACATGATCTGCTGTATTGAGTGTTAAATTTCTGACTCTGGGGAATTTTGTTGACTCTGTTCCTATTGATCATGGTACAGAGTGCACAAGGCAAAATCTCTGCGGTAAAATGAAAAACTTAATCTGGGGTGGAAGGTGGGTGAGGTGGGGCAGTAAATGAGCCTTTCTTCACTGAGGGCAATGTACAGAAGCACAGGGTGGTCAGTGAGACCCCGTGCAGAAGGGGCAGCTGTCAAAATTGTGTGCAGTGCATCAGAATGTATACATACATGTATAAAGTGGGCAACTTCATGCCAGGAGCGAGCCATCTAAGCAAGTGTTATAATTCACTTTTCTGCCTGTACCTACATCTGATGAAAAGGGACTTTCTGAGCACTTGAGTGAACTGCAGTAAGTCAGTCTGGAGTTAAAGTTAGTTTTGGATATTTTGCGATATGGTACTTTTTTTGTTTTCTACACAGGAAACCTGGCTCATTCTTCTGGAATAAACTGAGATGAGCCTTGTTGGTGCTGATCTTTCTCATCTACCCACTAAAGCCCTACTGTGAAGCCTGGCCCATCAGAACGATTGCAACACTTGCTCAGTTGTGAGCAAGTCAGGGCTGTAACAGATGTTTCGTTACTCTCAGTACATGCTACTACATGCTGTGAGAAAGCTTATAAAAGAGGATGATTGATTTTGACTCATCACCATAAATGTTAATACTTTATGTCACTTCAGCTTGTTGCACAACTGGCCTGGTTAGGGATTTACTGTAAATGCATCAGCATTTTTGAGAGCAGATCAGTAGAATGACGTCCGCTGCCAGCATTTGCTGAATTTTAAATCTCTAGGTGGTGCTCACATGGTTTAAGGTCATGAGATGAATTTTGTTATTGTTCTAGAACCAATCCTTTTTTAACAGAAAATGTTCTCTCTGTAGGAAATTCAGTGCTTTAATAGCATGAGTCTCTCTCAGCTCCTTTTTTTCTGTTCTTTCGACAGGCAAAGATTGAGACAGGAGGGGAGTAGGGCAGCTGTGTGCTCTGACTCAGGTGTGCCCCATAGCCACACCTGGGCAGGAAGAGTACCTTTACACGTGGCGTGACCAACGCCAGACTGAGTGCCTCCTGCGGCTCCTTCATCTCAGGCATTATTTAAAATTTGATTGAGAGTATAAACATTTCTTTGCTTCTATGAAGCAAAATAATCCTCAGGTAGATAGCTTTCCAACCAAGCATTACCACACAGCCTGCCATGCTGACTGACTCATACAAGCCTTTGCTTTGCTCCTGTGCAGTGAAGAACACCAGGACACTTGCTGACTTTTTTCTCTGTAAAAGAAGACATGATTTCTCCAAAAGAAGCCATTTTCCATGCTTTGAAGGGTAGCAGGAGCGGCAGTTAATCTTTAATATATTAATATATTAAACAGTAATGTTCAATATTAAATAATAATATTCAATAGTTAATATGCATCTATAACATTTTAATTATTTAATAATATAATAACATGTTCTATGCTGCATTGTATAATTGGGTTTAAAATTTGTTATATTTATTATATATTGTGCTGTTTAATATAATTTAATATTATATATTAATATATTAATATATTAATATGTGAAGGAGATCCCTTTTCCATACAAGCTTTACCTAAAGCTACTTAAATATATATGTAGATCAGATGGATTAATGAACTTGTTTCGGGAGTTTGTCACTGCTTACATGTCAATATAATTCATGTGTTTTGAAAGATGTCTGAATATATTTCATAATTAAGTGCATAAGTGATGAGCCCTTCAATCCGAACAAGGATATCTGCCTGGCACACAAAATGTTAAGTTTAACAGACATCCTTTTGGTGATGTTTTAGAGAAAGCCACTGATTTCACTTTTCTTGCTACATAACCACAGTAAGTCAGTCCATGTCAGTGACTTGAACCAAACTATTGAGATAATTAATTTCTCTAGAACCCAGTTGCAAGCCGCTATATATCCATGTTCTGTCTCTACCATGCAAATGCTTAGGTCTTTAATATTCTTCGTCCATAGTAATCATCATCCTTCCAAGGACTCCCCAGCGAAAACTTGGACCTGCAAAGGATTACATCATATTGAGAGCTTTACAGCAATAAGGTGCCTAAGTGCCCAACACAACATTATGTTAAATTGACCGATCATGTCATGATCAGGGTTTGACTAGAAAATTGCTAAAGTTTAGGCATATCCTACCTTCAGATACATTTCGCTATAGCTTAGTTTATACTCTGGACATTGCAATACTACAGTAAATTCTGTTTCACCAGCACTAGTGTAAACCACTAAGGAATGAGGTTGTGTGCTCAGTTTTCTGTCAGCAGAATTTGCTCTTGTGTTACTTTTACTGACAGTAACCTGTATGAAAATAGCACACACAAGTTTGGGCTCATCTGCTCAGTATGTTATTCTGTTCATTTACACAGAAAAATAAAAATAATTTCCTCTTCTCAATTCATGGCTCAAAATCATCTTCTCCACAATAAATGCATTGAAACAATTACAGTGTAATACTCTGATATGCAATAAATAAATGGAAATAATTGCATTGTAATAAGCATTATTGAAGTACAAACCTGGGACTAATGACATGCTGAAACTGAGAAGATAGTTTGCATAAGCTAGCCTAAAAGGTAAGCCAAAAACCCTAAGAATGATTTTAGTTGGTAGGTTGGGTTTTAACCAAGTCACAGTTGCGTTCATGCAAGTGACAGCGTTTTTACAAATAGACAGGATTTGGAGAAAAATATAAATACCTATGTCTCACAACACTGGCTAGTTCAGGAAAAGTTCAGAAAAGGGTTTTAACTGAAGCTGTGAGGTTTTTCCCCAACTCAGCAAGCAGATTTTTAAGATGGTGTGGTCATGCCTGTGCTGTGGTGCCCCTGATCTGTATGCACAGTGATTTTATCCAGAGAAGCTCTAACTTCCAAAAGCTGTCACTGTCAGCATGGCTTTACTCTTCATGCACAAGTACATGTCACTGTGTACACACAGACAGAAAGTAATTATGGGATACAAATACATTTTTTCTTTTTTTTTTAATAAGAATAAATTCAGTTTCACTCTGAGAGCTAAAACACTGTGGCCCAGGTTATGTAACAGATTTCCCTGGAAACTTCTTGGCTTCTTCTTTACAATTGCTGGACTGAAGTTAAGCATGTGATTTCCTAGTCCCCTAAGTGGAAAGAGCCACATGTTCAGGCATGGGATATACAGTTGTCAAAAGGTGGGGAGCAAGGAAAGGGGATGCCTGAAATCTCTCTTTGCTCTCAGCCTCACACAGCCCACAGGCATGTGATGCACAACCTGCAGCCCATCTGGGCCGGACCTACCATGATGCTGCTGCTTCAGGTCTGTCTCTTCCCCATAGTGGGGAAAAAGAGAAGCAAATAAAAAAATTTACCATCTGGCAAGGACCAGATGGATGGATTCCTGCTTGATGTGCACACAGGCCCATAATTCTTTTTGGTTTAGGAGAACAGCATGTCCTAGAGACTAGGACAGGGCAGGAGGAGAAGAACAGCCAAACGTACACTGACCTTGCTCAGAATCCTTGATGCATCATGACAAAGTGGAGATAGCGAGTTGTTTCACCAAGTGCATGCAGGAGGATGACCCCACTAGCCCCTCTCCTTTGCTGTGGCACACAAGTAGCATCTACACTAGCTACTCAAATGGGTCCCTGATATTTCAGCCAAATGAGCCCTGTTTGAGTCTCTTCTCCATGTCTCAGATATTATTTGTAATGCTTTTTGCAGCAGAAATCTAAAAATGCCCCACCAGCTGAATTTCTTCTGCTGAAGAAGTGACCTTTCTCCCTGATCTCCTGCTCAACCAGCACCTCAATTGCTACTGGAGGTCCACATTCCTTCTCAAAGAAACTTATTTTTCACTTTTTCATTCCATGCCATTGTAAGGACATAATGCCAAATATGAATCTTCTGGTTTTCTCTCTTGTAAGAATGAACCAGTTTCCTTCTAATTCATTTTTGTTCTGGAAATAATAGGTTTTGTACCTTGTGCTGGGTAAGGTCCTAAGGAGTCATGCCCTACTACAGCAAAATACATTTGAAAGCATCCTTCTGGTTGAATATATGCCTGTTTTGGCTATTCAGGTGGCAAAGTATGTAGTTCACTGGTTGGTATGTCTCCACCCATTTGGATCCTGTATCCAGCTGTTGTCTCTTATACATTTACTAAATCTCATTTTAAAGGCAGCTTCCAGCAAATTTTGGAACATGCATGCTCATTTGTGGAGCAGTAAAAATTGAAGCTCAGGAGCATAAGCAAAGAAGATAAACTTCTGAGTGCTTCCTCATCTCCATTTTTTCTTGTTTTCAATCACCCGGTTGTTTCCCATTGCTTTCACAGCATGATGCTCTGCCTTCTGATGCAGCACTGCGAATGATCCAGAGTACCGGAGGCATGCACTGTGATCCTCCTCTGAGGACCATGTGCCTACAGCTTTTAGATTCTACCATCTTGAGAACCAGATTTAATAAGAAAGGGGCTTTTCAGAGTTAAGAGTGTATTTACCCCTTAAATTCAATGCTGGCAGAAGCCCTCTGTTGCACGTTAGAAGACCTCTAATCCTGGTCCTTAGTGGACTAAGGATAAGGATTAGAATGCCTCAAATTCTGTTTTTTATTGCACTAAGGATTAGGATAAGGTCTGACCTACAGCAGTGGTGAGGACCACTGTTGTATCACCAATTAGGAAACAGCCTGCCCACCTCAAAAAATCATGGTCTGCTGCAGATCACAGACCAAGAATGAGCAGGGCAAAGGCAGTTACTAACAAGCCTTCTGACTTGTAATGGAATGGCCCATTAGAAACACTGGGAGATTAATAGTAAAGATAATCCTCAGAGCATAGAAAAGAATCCTGTGTAGCCTCAGGATATGGACAGCTAAATACTTGGAGCCAGTATACACAGTTAGCCATCCGACCCCTGGGACACAGACCTTGTTTTTGAAAGCAGAATGCTCCAGAGGAGAAAGTAAATGGAAAAGCTTGTTTTCCTAACCCAGAAAAGGAGCCTTGAATGTTCATGAAAACAATCTTTTATTGCAGATGTTAAGGTTTTCTCCTCCTCATAAAACTGAAGCTAATATGATTTATATGTCAGTTTTCTGAAACTTTGTGAATTAGCAAAGATACAGAATGTGCATTTTTATGCATGTGTTCCCTGCTTCTATGCCCTCAGAAATACCGCTAGAATTAACCATTTGTTTCAAGAAGTACTAGCTGACAAAAAGCAGTGTTTTACATATCATAGGAGGTAAGTTAACATCTAGATCATAAAACACAAAAGTTAGTGCCTGTAGACCACAAGGGCTCAGAATTCAATCACTCTAATTTAACCACTTGTTACTTCTTTTAATCTGATCTCTGCTCTAGAAGAAAAGTAGTTGCCTTGAAACTAATTAAAGCTCTTTCTTTCTTTTTGTCTTATATGAGTTTCATATTAGTGGTGGCAACACATGCTTTGCTCAGAATTAGGTCTATTATTTCTGGTTTTCTTGGGGGAGAGGGAAATAAAGGCATGATTAATTCCTTGTTTTGGACAGAAACAGCTTCTGTATGTAAGCAGCTCTATATCTCATGAATTAGTCTTAAACTTAAATAAATAAATAAGCCTTTAAACTAATAATGCTTCTTGGATTTGGGAGAGGAGATTTGAAAATGGGATGTTTGCATGTTTACTTTTCCGTAGAAAGAATACAGAGGAAAGGAACAGGGGATGTTTAACCCCATTAAGTGTGAAAAAGAAAAAGAAGAAGGGTATTTTCCTGTTAAGATCCCTTCTAGGCCAAAAGTAGATAGATGGAAAACAAATTCATGACAGTGGGAGTCATTGTCTTAGCTTGCTATTAACAACTGCAAGATTATGCCTGGGGTGACTGTTTTCATTTGTACTGGCAGGATACAGTCAGCAGTGACCAATCTACTGCATCTCAAGGTCACATCCTAATCCAGCAGCTTCTCACACTATAGTTCCAAACATCAGAATTCACTGACTGTAATTTATTTTTTGAATTTACAGGCATGAAACTCTGTTTTTAACCGACTTGTGACCATAAATGTTATTTTTGGTTTGCAGATGGAAAAACTGGATCTCTGGATTTCCCATAGAAACCTGGAATACAGTTCAGGGTGAAACTAGCATGCAATCTCAACAAATGTAATGAAATACAATGATTGACATGTTGGTTTTAGAAAGACTGCCCCACTGTGACTGCCTGTGTACATAAATATGTAAGCTTGTGCTCAGTCATCTGCCTGCCATCCTGTGCACTGGCAAACACTTCCAAACATGGAATCACAGACTAGCAGAATGGTTTGAGTTGGAAGTTCACTAGTTTTTAAAGATCGTCTGGTTCCAACACCCCTGCCATGGACAGGGAACCTTCCACTAGACCAGTTTTCAATAAGTCCCATCCAACCTGATCTTGAACACTTCCAGGGATAGGGCTGCAACAGCTTCTCTGGGCAATCTGTTTCAGTGCCTCACCACCCTCACAGTAAGGAATTTCTTCCCCTAGTATGTAATCTCAGTCTACTATTCTTTGTCTTAAAGCCATTACCCCTAGTCCTGTCACTGCATACACTTGTAAAAAGCCCCTCTCTTAGGATATGACATCTGGCAGATGTCCCTCTTCCAGAGGAGAGCAGAGTATGCCTTAGCTTAGAGGAACCTGATGAGCAGAGGTGCCACCTGCACTGGCAACCCAGATGTGGATGGCAGACCTGACTCACTCAGAGGCCTTGAGCTGTAACACAAGAGCATCAGGCTCCTACTTGCCTGTGGAGGTATGCAGCAAGGCCGTGGAGCCTACCAGCAATGAAAGAATGTAAATAAGAGGTGAACATCCAATCATACGTGAAGGCTAGTGGTAAATTATAGATCATAGAGCTAAGTATGTAAGATTCTGTAGAACAGCGTGTGTGAGTGAGCTGTAAGGGAGCAATATGTAATATGTACTGGACAAAGCAATAAAGCTGAATTTAGGCCATCATCATAGAGTGCCCAGTTTTTATTCCATGGTCGTCCTCGTATACAATGACACTTGCCCACCTGCTGTCCCATGCAGTGTCTCGGCATCAGTGTGTGTAATTTTTGCCCGTCCTTGGCCCTCCACAGAAAAAAAAGTGTGTCTGAAAAGTTTGCTCTTATTTCTGGCTAGATCTTTATTAATTCCACTCCCCCCATACACCAGATGTGTACACAACACTAGTCCCTCTCTGGGAGGTATTTGTGTACAGCAGACACAAAATAGATTTTGTTTCTCCTGCCTCCTTTTCCCAGATTCTTGCTTTCCCTTTCCTATGTGGCCACAATTACAGTTTTGGGCAATGCCCAGGTCACAACTTGGAGCTTCCCTCTTTCCCAGCCTTCAAGTATTTATCTTAGCTGTAGGGATGATCTTCTTCCAGAGGACTATTACTGCCATAGAGCTCGCAGGTTTGGGTGGGACAAGTTGAAGCACTGCAGTGCCCCACGCTTCAGGTGTCTCGAGGCTGGAGAGCTTGAAGAACTAGTTTCACCTGATCAAATACTCCTTTATGTCTTCCATGTGTGCAGTCTCATGGTTCATGGAAGTTCCAGCTATGTTCTGGAAGAAAAGCTGCTCGTTGTTTGGACCCCCAGGGCATGCAAATGATCAGCATGTTAGGAAGAGCTATGGAATCTGGTCTGGCACAAAGTGAGAAAGAGAAGACACACAGGAAGCTCTGAGTCTGAACTCTTGTGTCCCAACAGACAAGGAAGCAAGAGCAATCTAGCTCGTTGGTGTTGAGGATCTTTCCAGGTCTCAGCTTTTGCCCGTGCCAAGGCTACCAGGAGCCCTTAGTGAATTCCACCACATGGAACACCTGTGCCTAAAGCAGAACAACCCACAGCCCAGGATCAGCAAAGTCTGATCTGTCTTCATTATAAGCAGATCCTGGAGAGTATGTGGGTGTGAAGCTACCGAATCTTTGCTCAGCCAGATTACACGTCACATAAAGGTGATTTAATGTCTGCTGATACAAGGGTCATCCCTGGTTGTTTAGTTAATTTGTCTTCAAGGCTGTAAAAATAGCTCTGTTTGATTCTGAGAGGCTGTTTCAGACCTGTTTTTCTGGATTGATCTTTAACTGTTTTCCAGGAACATCAGGAGGGCTGGAGAGAGCCAGACTGCCAGTTGCGTTTCAATCTTTCCAGTTTGGGGCAGAAAGTCTGTGGCCACATGGTTTCCTGCTTCACTTCGATTTTCTTTCTTTGATTTTCTACAGGTTATGGTGCTAGTGTTGCCCCCTGTTAAAGCACTTTTCAGCGCTCACCAGCTTTTCTTTGAGGTGGAGGGAGTTTTGGCTACAAAGAAGGTATGTGGGCTCTATGATATATGCTGGACAACCAGTCTGTGGATGATTTTCCAGAAACACTTTTTTTTTTAAGTTCCAAAACACTTAAGCTTTTGCCCTATTCAGGCAAGAGTTCCAGAGTATTGGTGCTGTCAGTTTGTATAAAAATTGTAAAAATTATCAATCATACACACTCATGGGTTTGCATTACAATATGTAATTAAAATATGTAATGCAAATTACAATTTGGATTACCAGTAGTAGCACGAAATAAGCTGTGCCATCCTACACAAATACAGTATTTTTAGGATCATCTAAAGATCAAGATTATATTTTGCTTGGAGATAATATAGTCTCTTTGGACTTTGAGATTGAATGGGAAGGGTGAGATTATCTGTGCACACACATTTGACTGAAAATTAATGCTTTTTCTCACTGAAAGCAGCCCGAATATTCAATCACTATTTTATAAAACAAACAACCCAAAAGAACTGGACTTGTGCTTTCCATATATATCTAATGAGTTTTAGCCAGAATTCACAGAATCACAATATGCTAAGTTGGAAGGGACCCACAGGGGTCATCGAGTCCATCCTTCCCACATGGACCATCATACCAAATTAAGTGCACAGGAGTCATACCAAATTAACTGCATGTACAGGCATTCCATGCGACATTTGCTTGCAGTTTCCATTTGTCTGCAGATTTTTCACTTTGAACTAACATCAAGTGGGCAAGGAAGGTTCATGGTGCTGCAGGGGTGTGGTGATGATAGTGGGGAGCAAGACACACTGGCGGTCCCTCCTGCTACCCTATTGCAGGACAACATGACTCCTCTAGGATTTCAGCAGAGTGCTGCTCTGCTCTCCTACTCTTCCCTGCTACAATGCTCCTCTCTGAGGATTTTATTGACAGCAGATGCCTGCTGGACATGAAGATGACCAACCTGTTTTCATCAAGGAAAGCCAATAAAAGCAACCAAAATGATGCTGAATTAGGTCATATTGGTTTTTCCAGGAATACGGACTCTGTTACCCATTCTTTGAAGTCTCAGTAATGTTAGGGATAAATCTCTGTAAAGCATGCCATGCATGCTAGTAGATGTATGATTAAGGGGTAATATTTGTGCTAGTTTGAAATGTGTGAACCAAAATTATTTTAACTTATTTTTCCCTAAATAAAATATTAATAATGCCACATGGTGAATTTTCACATTGAAAGAATCTGTCTAACCACACTGAAATAAAAGTATTGAAAGTTCCTACCTGCCTCAATTAGGCTTTCCAAGACACCCATCACTTTAGTAATTAAGATAGTCATTGTTTCCCAAACTGTACCAGTCACTGCAAATTAAAATACAACCATTTAATCATTAAATTAGAGCTATAATAATGTTAGTCATTGCCTAACAGCTTTTTTCAAGCCACTAGGAAAGTAAAGTCTTGCCAAGAAGGCTGTTACACTTCCACAGTATAAATCAATAAATCATAACTGTACTGTGTACCTTCACCTCTTTTCTACCACACTGTGGAAAGCAAACAATTTGTAAACTGTAATTCAAGAGACTGCTTAGACCCATTAATTAGTAAATAATTTGTAATCTCGAAAGTGTTTTAATGCACTTGATTTCAGTAAAATATACCAAGTGGAACAATCTGATAATGTGACTGCTACCTTCAGGACTGGAAAAGATCATGTTCTTTTCAACTGTTTCTGTAAATGTTTGAACATAAATTGGTAAACACATGCAAAGTAATAATCAATTTCTATCATTCCAACAATGCATAGGTGTGTCAAAAATCAGAGCTAAACAGAAGTCCTATATTTTATCCCAATAATAACTGCTATTTTCATTAATATTCCCAAACTTGTCTTTCTGAAGCCACTGCAAACATGTACTGGTGCTTCTCTTTTCTTTGCTCTCAATTGTCTGCTTTCTAGTGAAGACAATGTCACTAAGCGAGACCTTCAGAGAAATGAACTGAGCTTGTGCATGAGCATCAAAATTCATCAGCTGCAGCCAAAACAGTGATGCAGTGACTGAGATGTGTCTGACTGTGCTTGTGTAAACACCATGGCTGGTGCTGCAGGAAGGTTGGCATTCTAGCGCTGGGAAACTCAAGTCAAGAGCGAAACACTTAAAAGGAGGAAGTGTGTAAAAGAAAAATAGAAATACTTTCCTGGAGTGTACATGTTTAGACATTTTGAGGAAAGAAAACAAAACAAATGCAAAACATGAGAAGAATAACAACAATATTTCTGGGAAAAGTTGTTTCAGAGGCTGTCTGGGGCACAGTGACCATGAAATATAGAGTTTGCAATACTCAGGGATACAAGGAAGGCCACCAATAAAACCTCTACACTGGACTTCTGGAGGGCAGATTTTGGCCTGT
>JAYRBT010000093.1:1439159-1453474 GCA_036023395.1 Myiotriccus ornatus
TTGTGTTTTTTTTTGTTGTTGTTTTGTTTTGTTTTTTGTTTTTTGTTTTTTGGTTTTTTAAGGAGTTTCCCCAGAATTTTGTCAGGTTATGGTCATTTTTTACACCCATAAATGGTTTATGTAGAAGCTCATTGGAGGAAGCAAGTGCTGGCTAGAAAATATGCTTCTGGGTTATTCTGTCCCTATGCTCTGCAGTAATGAAGTGGTGACTCAAGATTAAGCAACTTTTGTTTTCAAAAAGCTGCTAAACCCTGATTCTCAGAACTCTGATAAGTTCTACTATCTGTAACAATGTACCATCGCTTTTCCTGATTGTTACTTGTTACCTCTATTGTTACCTATAAAGGCCCTATTCACACAGAAGCTAGGGTCAGGCTAGTATTGTCCTAGAGACAATGATGGGTGGAACATATTAAAATAGGTGCTTTTCCATATGCAGTGTGTCCTGCTTTGTGTTCTTTTCTTGTTGGCTCTACTGTTGGACAAATAATAGCTCAGACTGGAGATGCATGTTTCAGTAAAAGGCCAGATGTGTTTAGTTTGAAGTCGGGGAATCAGGATAAAAAACCAGTCAAACCTCACAGAATTTTATCAAGAAGGGTGACTATTGGACTCTCGTGCCTGAGCCCACGCCATGGACAAGAGCTGATCACTGTCCTTTATTAGGATGGTGGCACAGAGGTATTACTGGACATTGACTATAAAGGAGAGGCAAGAGAAGTCCTTTGAATATCTGAAGTTTATCATTGGTGCTTTCTGCATTGATGCTCTAACTCTGAGGATGGATCTCTTCTGGGTTCAATGTGAAGGTGATTTTTGGGTGAAAAAGTCCCTTCTCTCCACACTCAGAGCTGATTTAGAGGGGATCTCTAATCAGCCAAATTCCCACTGCAAACAGTGTGGTTATTTGATGGGGCTGACATCACCTCCAAGGCTGACAGGCCTCTCCTTTACCTCTTTAGAAATCACATGAGTCCTGTTCCTGCCCTTCACAGCCAAGAATTTGGTTTTGGAATAGTTAATTTGGCAGTCATCCATTCCCAAGGAATAATGCAAAACTAGCCACTTTTGGTGCATGGGTAGCTTGCTTTTAACGAAAGTGCTGAATGTATCCGAGGAAGATACTATGAGCTTCTATCACAAACAAAATCAAAGTGTCAAATTTTCTGCCAAACTGTTCTGCCTTGGGCAGGATTTGAAAAAGAGCACCTGGAATCCTGAAAAAGATCTCATGAGGCTGTGAGATCCACAGCAAGCCTGCAACGTGCCTGACTGGGTGAGGTCAAGGAGTCCTGGCTAATAGACACATCTGAGCAGTGTCTCTCTCTTAGAGGTGTGAGGGCAAGAATAGTTAATTATGGCAGTTCTTTACCATCAACTCTACTCAAAAACAGATGATGATTATGTAACATCAAACAAAGACCAAGACCAAATGAAACTGCTTTCTCTTAATTCAGTGTATTGAGGAAATAGATAATTTAACACAATCTATTTAGAGTACCAAAAGGAGACACTTAGGATATTGCGATAATGTTGACATTTTTGGCCAAAAAGAAGAACTGATTATATATTTTTTATTATTTTTGTTGTTGGGTTTGTGGCTTTTGGGTTGTTTTTGGGTTTTTTTATTAGCCAATGACTCAACACAACTATCATAAAAAGACATTGCTCATTGCCAATATTACATCTGAAATACAGAACAGAGTTAATCGCCCATCTCCAGCAGTATGGTGTGCCAATTACTGCCAAACAGCTTGCATAGTTCAGTGACTCCAAGCAAGTTTGCTGACATCCTGAAAATAGGTGTTTATGTAACAGCCCTTCAAACATCACACAATCAAGAAATATGATGAAATTACATGCTCAAAAAGGTGGTGATTTTTTTTGTTATTTCACTTCTTTTAAAGATTAGATGATAATCAGCCCATTGAAAAGTGAAACAAGCTCTGAGTCTAGCTGATTACTGCCCTCCTGCCAGCTTTTCCCTCTTGACTTCTACCAAGGGTTGCAAGATCTGTTACAGCAGTTTGGAGAGACCTTTGTCCCTCCTTCAAGAAGACCTCCGTATATTTGCTGTGGTGTGGTGTATGTGTCTCCTTCCTCCTTTATTTCCTCTTCCTCCTAAGACACTTATTCCTTCTAGCACTTGGCTTGACTTTACTAGAGTTGGATCAGGTTTGCCCATTCAGCATCATTTGAGAACACTGAATTCCTGATTACCTCTATGTACTGTTATTATGTGAAGGGCTAGTTTCCTTCTCAGACAAATCATTTCTCAGTCTTGCAGAAATGGGGTTCCTCACTGATGTGGAAAGTCTGAGTAGACAGAATTGATGCAAGAACACAGCTGAAAAATAGTCATTTTAGTGGAGACAGACTGAACAGAAATAAAAATTACTCAAGGAATGGTAGATTTATTTCCTTTGGTTGTATTAGAATGTTTCAGAGGAACAAAATATTCCCTCATTCAAAAGATTATAAGTTCACTTCTAACTGGTTCTAGCGAAAATAATTTTGTATTAAAGTATCTTCTAAGGTCTGCAAGTAAAGTTAAAATTTGGCATATTCCCACATGAAAAGAAAACCCTGTGTTTTCCCATTGAATTCTTGATTAACTCCTTGCAGATGTTGTTTAGGGAGAAACTTTGAATAGAGTGATAGTGGGTAGAGGATAGGAGCAGCTATTGTCTCTGGCCTTAAATATCACCAAAGAGTATTGGTTATGAGGGACTTCTCTCCTGTAGAAAGTGATCATCTTATTTTTTATTTAATTCCTATTCCTTTCCATGGGTAACACAGCATGGAATCCAAACAGCAAGAAAAGTTGTATGATTTCCTAATAAATCTTGCTTCCTGGGAAAGTCTGACAAGTTGGTTTATTATCTTTCCCCATCCCCCTCCCCTCGACATTCTAAAAAGAGCAGATTGTGGAAAGGGATGTGTCATTCTAATGATATTCCTTCACTTACATGTCCTGTATGGCCACAAGTTTTGTACTGATTTTTTTATACCGTCTGTTAGCCAGTTGATTGTGACTGCACTTGCACAGCAAGCTCCAGCAGAGCTCCAGTTGTGCAAGGCACTCACTAGCAGCCATGCATGGGAGGAGAGAGTCCATCCTGAGATGAGAAAATTGGCCATGTTCACTGTGGTCCAAGTGAAACTGAAGGATCATGACAACATTCCATGTGAACTCCAGAGGGGAGATTATGATATGTCTGTCATCTGCTGCTACTTTTGAAAACCTGTGGAGGGGGAGCCCAACAATGGGAGGCTGAAAAAAAAAGGAAGAAAAACCTGCTGTCTATTGTATTTTAAAGAGGGAGATAACGGTTAGATGGCAAATTGTCTCACAGCTTACTAGAAATTTCTGCAGAAATGCTGGGCAATTACAGTAGAGTTTATAAGTCTCTAGAAAAAAACAAGAACTGAGAAACAGCCAACACAGATTTGTCAAGAGCAAATCATGTCTAACCAACCTAATTTCTGCCTTTAAAAATACAGAAGGCTGTCTTAACAGATAGAAACAGCAGATGTTACACATTCTGGTTTTAGTACAGATTTGTGTTGTTTCACCTGACACTTTTTTGGCGAGCTGTATGTGCTGAAGGCCTCATGCAATACTAGTTGGAAAACTGCTCCCAGAATTCAGTAGCTTCAAGTCAGGGAATGTGACCTCTGTGTGGCACTCATCAATAGTTTGTGTTAATGACTGGATGATGAAATAAGATTACAGTCAATAAATTTAAGGTAATAGTAAGCTGTAAGAAAAAGAGAATGCATAGACATGCTTAGCTTTAAAATTGACCTTGACAAGTTGGTGAATATGAGTCAACAAGGACAAGTGCACAGCACTGCATCTCATCAGGAACCATCGTCTTTCCAAAGGAAGAGCAGAATTCAACAAGAATTTAGACTACTAAATAATAAAATTCCAAAGAACAGAATGAAAAACAACTGAGTTAGAAACATTCTGGTAAAAAAGGACACAGGAATTATTGTAGCCCACAGATTGGATGAGACACTGGTGCTGCTCATGTGAGAAAGCAAGCACTTCTCCAGGAGTGAAATTAGAAGATGATCTGTGTGAGAAATGGGAAATAACCTTTCTTCTTCATCTTTCTGTGCTGCAAGGTTTTCACGGCAGTGCTGTGTTTTAGACCACATTAATAAAAGAAAAATAATTTGGAGGGAATCAAATATGAAGCAACCTGGTCAGTGATATAGAATAAAAGGTTTCCAAGGGAAACATAAATAGTGCTTGGAGGTTTACCGAAACAGGCGAAAATAAGCCTCATAATGTACAAAAATATTGCAAAAGCCAGTCAGTCTATTCTCTCATAAAAATGAGAAATGCATCAGAACACAGTGAGTTTAACTTCCCAAAGGGAGCTTTGATTACTAGTTAAGATTTTTCTTGAAGTTTAAGGAAATATTGTGCAGGAAAGTTGTGGAGCACTGATGGCGTGTTGTAGTTGTGAAGAACAGGCAAATATTCTTCAGGAATGATATGTGTGATTGATGCTCCCTTAGTCTGAAGGACGGAAGATGGCCCTCATCATGTTTCTTCTCATCTTCTAGTCAGGAGACATTAGACACTAGTCTAGTCAGACATTTACCATTAGTCAGGAAAATTTTAACCAGAAGTCCAAGCTGACTTGGAAGCCTCAATGCATGGATTTAGACTGGGGCTGGAGCAGCCGGGAGAGATCTGTAAAATGAGCCTAGGTTTTAGGTATGAATTACTTATTTTAAACTTTTCTGTTCCACTCTCATGTAAAATAGGCATTTTATCTATTTCTGTGATTTTTCAGGCTGACCATATGTATCCAAGCAGAGGTGTATAGCTGGTAGTCAAACCCCAACTGGACGTTTTGAATTCAAGTGCGCTGCAGAATGAAATATTGTGATCTGGATGCTAAAGTACACACAACTGTTGAATTAAACATTGACATATTGGCAAGGGAAGCCTTTTTGTGTAATCGTTGTCCCTTTTAAAAATAACATGCTTTCATTTTGCAGTAAGTGAAAAACAAATAGTCCTTAATTTATCAAGGAATTGTTTACTTTAGATCGGTCATCCATATGCAGATGATTCAGCTGTTGATTCAACTGTTTCAGTATCTTGGTGGCAAGGCTTTTTTCAGTTTTCAAATTGTATCTCTTTGTCTTTCAGAGCACAAACAATGGGAATGGAAAATTGCTCATGTAATAATTACAAAAATTTTTCTCTGCTTTGTTCATCTCCCCAATAATTCTGACTGTTTGCTGTCTTTTAGATTAATAGATGTGAACTAGTTTCAGTGGAAAGCAACAGGATTTTGTTGTTTATGTCAACATTTATTTCTCTCAAAGTAATCTTTCCATAACAAACTAATGTGCAGCTAATCAGAATTTTCTTAATATAGAGAGATACATGTATAAAAGTAAAAATGCTACAGAAGGAAAAAACACCCACCATAGAGAAAGCAAACAGTATCAGTGTAAAAGCTGACACTGCAAGGATGGTGTTTCCCTTTAGTGTTATCCTCACTGCCCAGAAAAAGCCATGGAAATTTGACATTCATGCTTCTCATTGGCAGAAGAACTGGGCTGCACTTGCTTTCCTAAAGAATTGTGGGTCATGGCTGAGAACAAATGTTATTTTCTGAAATGCATCTAATGCAAAAATCTTGGCAGATAAAAAAAAATCACTAGTAGAGAATCCAGGTTAAAAAAAAAAACACCCACCCTTTTTGTACCTATGTGCTTAAAACAATAAGAACTAAACAGCTTTGTTGACCTAAACTACAATGATCTAAAGAATTCAAGAAAGCCATTAGTAAAGATGCCTCTTATGATGTTGATTTACAGAGTTTACATGTGCATCTCCATAAAAACTTTCCTTCCATAAGAAATTAATATAAGAAAGACTTTCATCTTCATAGAATATGGAACATTTTGAAATATTTATTTTGCTCTCTAGCACTTTTATTTAAGAGTTGAACATGTGTTAGCTTTTGATGCCATCAGACAGCTGACAAATTGCAGTGGGCTTATGAGTATTTGTTATTACATTCTAATATTACAATATTAATATATTTCATGTAATTACAATACATAAAATATAACTAAGATTGTTAGAAAAAAATTAAATTTCTTTCAACATTTTTCTACAAAGCTGTATCACCTACACTGACTACTTGAAACTGATGTACCCTTTTCAGGGGAAAAAAGAAAACCCATCTAAATTTGCCAACAGTCAGAATTTTTCTGTTTCCTCACATGTAAGCTTTAACATCTACATTTGTCATCATGCTTGCAGAAGCATTGACAACAAAGTTTTTAGGATATTATTCTGTCATATCACTTTATTCCAGGAGTGATTTTTCAGTATGAAGTACAAAGGTATTGTGATTAAAATGGAATACTTCACCAGAATGACATATGTTCATAGCCTTGCAACCTGGGATTTTCATGGATTTAATGACATCAGTTTTTCTGCTGACTTGATCTTGCTGGCACAAAACAGTTCATATACACAAACAGGCAGTCTGAGGGCAGCTCTCTTTCTTTCCCTAATGTTCATCTAAGTGTCTGTATTACAAATACATAAATACATAACCTTTCTTGCCTACAGCTCAGCTTTTAAATCCAGTGCTAAATCTAAAGGTTAATTATGCATTTTGTGAGCAAATGATCTGTTACTAGCTTAAAATTTGCTTTTCACTAGTGGATGCTTCTTTTCTTTGAAAATTCCTGGAGGACACCCTTTCCCTCTCCCATCCCGCTGTGTCCACAGCACAGTCCTAAGCAATGTGTCAGTGTAAGAGCAGTCATTGAGCTATATCAGAAGGAAGGAACGATCTGCCCCATCTGCAAGGAGAGAGCTGTTGTTCTCATGTGCTCTCCACAAAAGATTAGTTCAGTGCTGTGAAATCAAAATGTGTTGAGAGACTGTTCCCAGGCAAACAGCTGCTGCATTAGATTTTCATCATCGAGGGACTGATGAGATTTACTCTGAGCTGCTTTTTTTTTCCATTGTGCCCTGGAGATAAGAATTCTTGTCTTTCTGCTAGTTATATTTTAACCTACATGTTGGCTTTCTTATTCGAGAAGCTAAATGGAACAGACTTTGGGGCAAAGATGAAACTAACCTGGCAGTGCTACTGCTTCAAAGACACTTCTGCTGATGAACTCCCAGTCCACTGATGACTACAGTAATTTAATGAATGTAGTTCCCTTATGTAATGCAGAGAAATTAATTAACAGATGTTTGGATGCTTTACTGACTTAAAGTGGACTCCTTTTGTAGATTCATGTACTCATAGTGGAACTCAGCACTTTGTAAGCCAGTGCGAGAATGCAGGCTGTGGCTGTGTTAGCTGGTGCTCAGAAACTATTTTTAGACCTTCAGCTATTTAGGTAATTGAAGCTTTTCCCACTTTTAGCTAATGAACTTGCTGTTGCATAACTGAGCTGGCGACCAGCTTGGTGCAAGGGACGGGGAGTGCAGGGGACCCCACGCTGCACTCTGGAGAGCCAAAGAGCCACTCCAGGTTAATGACTTTATTGGCCATCAAAACAAAGAATTACAGAAAATACATGTGTAGGTGCAGGATTTGTTAAGCAACGCTGAAAGAGTTAGAACTGTGGGCCATGTTTACTTACAAGGTCGAAAATGCTTAAGTGTTACTAATTTTCTGTATGCTGTGTGTCACAAGGGTGTTCAGTGAAGCTAAGTCAGGAATAAGTAAAGAGGCAGAGAGACAGAGAGACCTCGACAAATGAGAGGACTGGGCAATCACCAACCATATGAAGTTCAACAAGGAAAAGTGCTGGATTCTGCACCTGGGATGGGGCAACCCTGGATGTTCGTACAGACTGGGAATGAGATGCTGGAAAGCAGTGCCATGGAAAAGGACCTGGGGGTCCTGGTTGATGGCCAGTTGAAAAGAGTCAGCAGTGCCCTGGCAGCCAGGAGGGCCAACCGTGTCCTGGGAGGCATAAGGCACAGCACTGCCAGCTGGTCGAGGGACGGGATTGTCCCGCTCTGCTCTGCACTGGGGAGGCCTCACCTTGAATATTTTGGCAGTTTGGGGCACCACAATGTAAGGAAGATGTTAAGCTGTTAGAGAGTGTTCAAAAGAGGGCAACAAGGATGGTGAAGGACTTTGAAGGGAAGCCATGTGAAGGGTGGCTGGCTGAGGTCACTTGGTCTGTTCAGCCTGGAGAACAGGAAACTGAGGGGAGACCTCGTTGCAGCTACAACTTCCTTATGAGGGGAAGAGGAGGGGCAGGCACTGATCTCTTCTGTGTGGTGATCAGTGACAGAAACCAAGGGAATGTCCTGAAGTTGTGCCAGGGAAGGTTTATGTTGGATATTATAAAGAGATTCTTCACCCAGAAGGTGGTTGGGCACCGGATCAGGTTCCCCAGGGTAGTGGTCACAACATCAAGCCTGACACAGTTCAAGAAGTGTTTGTATGATACCCTCAGGCACATGGTGTGACTCTTGGGAATGGGTGCTGGGCTAGGATTTGGACTTGACCCCTGTGGGTCTCTTCCAACTTCACATATTCTGTGATTCTGTGATCTAGACAGAATCACTCCTATCTCTAAGAGTGAATGTTGTTATTTGGGCAGGCCACCATCTCTGAGAAAGGTAGCTGAATTCTCACCAAGTCCAACATTTGCATATGGTTATAACCTTGCTGCCTTCAAATTTCCTCAAATGGTAGGCATGTGTAAGAGACATTGGGTAAGACTTGAATGCTTGGTTCCTAAATCCAGAGTGTACTGTTCCACTGTACACTTAGGCCAAGGAATGTGACTCAAAAGGCACCTAACAAGACAAGACTATGACATTTTTAAGGATATTTGCTAAGTGCGTTAACTATCAGACTGTTGCAATAGGACGAGGGGTAATGGCTTAAATCTGAAAGTTCTTACGAGGAGGGTGGTGATGGGTCTGAACAACCTGATCTAGTTGAAGTTGTCCTTGCAGAGAGTTTGGACTAGATGACCTTCAAAGATCCCTTCCAACCCAAACCCATGATTCTATGATATGCTGCGTACACACTCAGTTCTCTCATTGCCACAGCCTTTAACTCTCATAGTGTAACTCTGAATATCTTAGTTCCTAATCCCACTAAACTCTGTTCTCTCTTCTTCACAGACTAAAAATATTTGAGCAGAATGGAACATTGAGTCACAAAGGTTGTTTCAGAAAACTGGAATGGTTTAGAATTTAAGTGACATAGTCAGCTTTCCTCTTGAAATTTAAATAATCCACTTGAAATAAGGGAAACTACACGAGTTGACATAATAATTCCCTTAGCAGTTTATATTCAAACCAGTGATTTTTTGGCATGATATTTGGGCTTTGTGGAATGTGCAAAAGACAATGCTCACATTTCCTAGAATTTCATTGGAATTATCCATGAAGTGATAATTAAAATTATGCAGTATATTCACCTTCCCTTACCCCAAAAAAATCACTTGGCCAAAATTTGCTAAATCATCATCCAAAGGCTTTGGTATTCTACAGGCATGGATAGAAATGTAAAAACTCACAATGAAATTATATTTTTTTCAACAATCTGACAGGCTATTTTAACAAGATGCATTCTGAATGGAGTTTTCATTATGTTCTAGGCAAAAAGATCTTATAATATTCTGTTTAGATTATATACACTATGTATTTTCAATGTAAAAGCCAAAAATACAAACTAAAATATGTAACTGGTCCCTTGTAAAACAAAGTCAAGGCTGTCATGGTGCTGGTTTGTAGATATCTGTCTTCACTTAAAAAGAAGTAAAATGAGGTTTTCAAAAAAAAATTTATCAAAAGAATTAATCACAAATATCATTCTCAGTGTTAAAAGTAAAGGGTTTTCAAGTGCTTTAAGTCTCCAAAGCAGGAAACTCGATATTTATCCTTCCATTTGCTCCAAAGTAGACTTTCACACCCTCTTGAAACTTTAATTACAGTATTGATGTGGTAAGTCTGGACATAAATAAAGAAATGACAATGTTAATGGTGGTAAGTTTAGTTAATGCTGAGTAAGTGTGTAACTATGACTCACCAGTAAGTTTATATGTCAATAATAAGCATGAATTCTGGTGCATGAGATACAAATATTGGCAAGGAAACCACTCCTCTGAGGTATAAACTTAGTATAAAACTAGTTTTTAACAGAAAATAGAAGTGAAGTTGTAATGCTGGATTAAAAAACCTTACCAGTTTTAAAATAAAGATGTAGAAGAGACTATATAAATCTGGGCGTGTTAAGACATTATTCTTGATCCCTAGTATTTTTTTCCCTTCATTAGTACCCTTCCAATAAGCATATCCTACCAGCTGGAAAAGAGTGCAGAATGCCTGCCCAAATTCTACAACTTTTAGAAAAAGAAACAGTCATACCTGGCAAGCTTAGCTCTGGACAGGCAGAAATGTCAGAGCAGATTGTGCACTTTTAGTTGTAGGATTTAGGGGCTGGATTTGGTAATTCACTTCTCTTCTTCTATATCTTTAACTTCTATAAGTCTTGAGAAGAAAGTGGAAAGGAGCAGTACTACATCCTATAGAGAAAGATGACTTGAAGAAATGCACATCAGGAGACAATTGTCTTGCAAGAGCTTTTTACACCAGCGGTGCCAAAATATTCTTACTGTATAAAGAACTTTTGAATTAAGAAAGCCTGACAAAAGATCTAATTTAAAGAGTACAAATTAAATTTAAAATTGTGGAGATTCATGACACCTTGTAAACTGCCATGTTTCTTGGCTGAAACCATGAAAACACACAATCACTCTGTAAATCTTGCAAATTCTCATTTTGCTATATTAAAAGAAAACATGTGGCTCCTTAGACAAAAGCATTTTAATTAAAAACTCTTGGAAAACCATAACAAAGGTCAGACTTTACTACACAAAATTTGGGGGGCTGACTCAGTATCAAGATGCAAGGATACAATATGCAGAGTTTGATTTTAACTTTTTTTGGTCTTTTTTTTCTCTTTTAGGTGCTTCAGTGCATCTCACAGTGATGAACATGCCTCTTCAGGGAAAACACCACAAATTACACAGTGCAGACACTTGAAGTTTGCCCTGCAGCCAGCAAGAGGGGATGGACCCTTAATTGTGCCACAGCTTTAGAGTGGCAAATCTCCTTTGTCCTGCCCCAGCTCCTGAACAATGCCACTCTCAGTTTCATGATCAGAGCGGAGATCTGAAAGAGCTGTGTCTGTATCCCTTCCTCTACTGCTTTTTCTCAGAAAACAGGTGGTTTGAGCATGCTGCACAGGCTGGCCTCCTACCCTCTCTGTGCTAGCACATGGCAGCTGGGCTGACACAACCATTCTGTAAGGAGGAGAAAGCAAGAAAGGAACTTCTTGTTGGAGCACCCCGAGACAATATCAGGAGCAGTGTAACTGCTGCCTCTCTTCTACATTTTTTGTCACTTACCAGACTTGTCTGTAGCTTTTCCTTTTTTCTTTCTCCTGCATAGCTATTTTATAACAAAGGTCATGTGAGTCCAAAAACCCCCAATAATAAAACATGTAGTTTCCCAGTATATTGTTTCCTAGTAGTGATGACTACTGGCAGTGAGCTTCATACGCTCCAATCCGAAACAAAGACAGCACAGGCAGAGTGAGTGACTCAGTCTCTGAGTCGCAGAAAGTAAACAGTGTCTAACCAGTCTTATCTGGTCTTCATGGGCCTCAATGAGGTATTTTGCTGGGATTGGATTTCTTTTACAAGGGGATATGTTTTAGGAAACGATGAATGCAGTTTGTGAACTGAGAAAATAGGTTGCTAAATGCTTCTGAGTCGAAAGATTTTAGAGGTGTATAAATGCTTTGCATGAAGAAATGGCCATATTTCAATGCTTTGTTTTCTCCTAGAAAGGTCATCAATACTTTTTGTGGTGCTCTGGAGAAGAAGGAGAATGGGATTTTTATCAGTAAAGAAATTTAGGGTTCTGTTCCCCCACCATCCAAGTCACGTTCTTGAGGAAAAGCACATTATCTCCAGTTTTAACAGTCCTGTTTCTCCTGAGCCTTCAAACCTCCCAGCTGTCCAGCACTTCTCCTGCCACATGTGGAAAAGGACAGGTGCTGCCAATTCCAGTGGTGTTATGGTCTCTTCCTCACTGAGATACCTCAGAACTCAGGTTCATCTGAGCAGCTCTGTAGGTGTGTTCTCTCTTCTTCTTCCTCCTACAAACACACAAGCCAGTGCACAGATATGCCTCCCCAGCAGGTGAGACTCTTTCTGCACTTCATCTATCTGGATACCTGTAAAGGTGAGTGTGATGGTTTTGGTCTAGGCCTTCCTGGTGACCAGTTTGTAATCAAGGAAGTGGCCAAGTACCCAGTATTCCACATGATTTTTATGTAAACCAGAGTATAAATAAGTTGGAGATTAGAGACCTCGCTCTCTTCTCTTCCGGCGAGGTTCGGGAACAGTGGGTCCTTGCGTTGGTCTCGCTTATCTAAGGCTGAGGCCTGCAGCGTCCACTGTCCTGCCACGTGGAGGTTTCGGGGAGTGCTGGCCGTGTCTGCCAATCCTGCCATTCTGAGGGATGTGGTGAGATCTGTTTTGTTAGTTATTAATATAGTCCTCGAGTTTGATTGCGTATACCTGTTCGGTGTCCCTTTTTGTTCCTTTTTGTCCCTTTTCCCCTTTCCCTATCCCTTTGAAGGGTGTTTGGATTCACTTTTACTGTGTACATAACATCCTAACTGTATATAACTGTAATTTACATAAATATATATATTTTTATATAAGCAGCTTGACTTTGGGTTCTTCATTTTTTTTTATAATTTTTTTTCCTTTGCCCTGAGGGAAGAAGTGGGGGAGAAGGGGGCTGCTGCTGTGACTTTTGGGCATTTGGCAGGGAGCCAGGTCCAAACTATCACAGTGAGAGAACTAAAGATGTATTCCAACTTCTAAACAGCTTTCAGCTTTTTCTTGTGTGCCACTCTTTTCTCCCAGGTAACAAACAATAGGACAAGACAAAACAGCCTGGAATTGCTCCAGGAAAGGTTTAGATTGGATATTAGGAAATATTTCTTTACCAATTGGGTTTTACCACTTAGGTTTAGTGGTGGTCTGGGCAGCACTGGGTTAACAGTTGGATTTGCTGATCTTAAGTGTCTTTTCCAGCCTAAATGATTCTATGATTTTATGATCTGCTGTTGGGGGAGGGATGGTTGTGGAAAAACAAGTGCTGGCTATGGTTGTCTTTAAAAATCCTTTGAAGTCCTTGGGAGCATCCTTTGCCTGCTCAATTCTTCAGTCCCTTCCTCCTCCTTCACAAGTCCTTCAAATCATATGTCTTCCTGGCAAAACAGGTGGAACAAGAGCAGATGACTCCCCTTCCAGCACTGAAACAATGACCCCAAAAGAATGTGGTTGCATGCACATGAACCAGTGTTTTGATTATATTTTAATAACACACTGACGTGACCTTTGAATGAGTTGTCTTTCCAGTTGTCCCAGGAAGATGCTGGCAGTCAGTGTTTTGTGTGGCACTTCTCAAAGAGTGTTGGAAAAAGCTGTGGTGTTATCTCCATTTCACAGATGGAGAAATAGCCAAATGAGAAATCAAGCAACTTTTAACTCTGTTAAAGCAGACAAGTAGCTGTTTAAGTGCAGAGCCAGGAACTGAGAGCAGCTTCATCTGTCCCAGAAATTCAGGCCAGCATTCTTCAGACAGCAACATTTCCAAAGCATGTCCAGGCATTAAGCTCCTGCACTTGCGGATTTTCAGCCATTCCTAAGGCAGTATCTTTGCAGATGAAGAAACTGAACTACTAAGGAACATCTTGTTAAGTTCTGTGCAAGCTATTTAGAAGTCTAAAAGTAAACTGCATGGTCAGTGTTCCCTTATCATGTTCAGGGAAACACAAGAGGTATTTCAGAAATGAGAACAGCAGAAATATTATCTACTTAGATAGCAACCTGAAGTGAATAAATTCAACTCAGTTATCGACTGAAAATGTCCTTTGTCGTTTTATTATGCCACTTAGTGCCAACAACCTATGCGAGGGCAGACTTGATTCATGTGACCACTATGGTGATTTTGTCCCTGCACTAATTTTACAACAAATAGCAGTGATAACCTTGTAATTCCAGGGCTTACAGGGATGAGAGGGTGAAGTGAACTAGGCATGAGGGGTTTTTTTTGTGTGTGTGTGTTTTTTTTTTCTTCCCTGCTTTATGACTTTCTGCAAATGCTGACCATCAGGAGGATTGCTTGTTTGTTACCTTTTGACTGGATCAAATGCTGATTTTTTTCAGCTCTTTTAATAAATCTCCAAAAGTAG
>JAYRBT010000093.1:1455087-1467843 GCA_036023395.1 Myiotriccus ornatus
AAATGCTGGTGAATTTACCATGAAGACTTGAGACAAGACTGGTTTCAAGGGGAGAAGCAGGAGGGAAAGGAAGACTATTCAAAAGGCCAAAAAGGAGGATGATAGAAACACCTATATTATCTGATGATGGCTGGCAGAGATAAGGCTGCAGGAAGTAATGGAAGTAGTGTGACAATAAACAGCTATACAGGCCTAAACAAGGGGCAAAAAGGGCTTCATGTCCAGAGTGACATTAAGTTGCCATAAACTCAGGTAGGAATGAGTTTCCTCAACAAGCAGTGTGAGGGAGCTCTTGTTTTGTTTTGTTTCATCCTTTGGGCTCCTTAGCATAGTAAAAGCCTGTCCAAACTCAGAATAGAATTATTAAGAAAAGGTTGTCTCAAGTGGGAACCTCGTGGACCTTGTCACCTCTAGTTTGCAGCTGTAGAATATTCTTGCATGAGTAGGTGCAGTTCATCTAGGGGAGCAGAAAGGCTGAGCTCTGGCTCACTTTCCCTTTGATTCAGCAGCTGGAAATGGGAGAACCTGGCACACTTGTGACCTGGTTTTTGCACTGTCCTTCAGGAACTTGACAGCAGTCCAAAAAGCATTCCTTAGATCACAGGCTGTTGACACACTACCTCAATATGAACTGTGAGCAGGCTGCCTTCATTCTATATTTACTGCTGCTGGCAGCCGCCAGGAATGGTGCTGTGCTTGAAGCATTTCTAGCATGCTCAGAGCTTGTAACCCCCAGAAAATGAACCTTACACAACAAATTTGACCTGATGTAACTAGTCTCAGGGTATCACCAGGTGATGACCCTTGAGATGACCTGTTGAATATCAGGCATGGTTTTGTGGTGCTTGCCTCTCCTGCCAATAGGCGAGCTATGTTGTCAGAAAACTGTCTTTGTGCTTGATTTTTTTTTTTCCAGTTTAACTCCCTGAGCTGCCTTACTGTAAAGCCAACTGAGTGTCAGTGCCAGCAGGAGGAGAGACAGGAGCCAGATGCTTAGTGCAAAACAGTATGAGACTCATCACTGTCTTACTATCCCCTTAGAAATAACAAGGGGCAGAAAAAGTACAAACAAGAGAAACCTGGTATACAGAGGGTGAGAGAAATATATATTGAAATGTCTTTTGGCAGCACCCACAGAACATCCCTTCTACAAAGAAGGAAAAGATATAACTACGTTGAAAGTTCTTATTCTTTTAAAAGGAAAATAAGATTTCAGGTCTCTGTAGAAAAACAAACAAACAGAAAACAAAAACAAACCCAAACCAAACCAAACCAAACCTGACAATTGTTGATTATATTCCCCTCCCTTCTTTCTGTAATTCCAGTAGTCAAGGGTAACCTTGACTATTGTTTACCTAAGAAGCTAAAGTCACAGAAGTAAGCATTTGAAAATAGGCTCAAATTCAAGGCTTGCATCTGTGCATGAGCCATCTAGATGTACATTGATATGTGCAATTTTCTTATCTATCTTCATCAGTGAACTCTACTTACAGAAGATATGGAGTGGTTTCTCTTCTCTTCTGACTCCTTTTCAGGTAGCTAAAAAAAAAATCTCTGACTCATGCTGAAATGCACCTTCTATGGGTTGCAAATGTTTTGACTTCCAGCCTCAGTTTCAGTTTCCAAGCTAAGCTAGGCTAACACAAATGAAGGAAGAACAACAGCCTGAAGGGAACACAGTCATATATTATGTAATCCAGGAAAGGAGAGAGGGATAAGTCTTATTAAAGTTTTCCAGTGTGTATCAAGTGAAAAGCAGAGCCTAGAAAAGAAACATTCAAACCAAGATTTCTGCAAGTGATCCAACTATTATATTTTTCTCTTTTCTGCAGTAAGCTAACTTTATTACTGTGGCAACACTGAGACCTCAGTGTGTTTCAAGCCAATAATCGTAATCGCTTCAGAATCCTTGAGGGTTCACCTTCTAGCTTCTCAGGCCTCAGTATGAAAGGCTATTTTTTTGTTTTCTTTTATAGGGCACTGATTAAATTTAAAGCCAGTGGAGTGACTCCAGAATTTAAAGGCAGCAATTCTGCTGTTGCATATTTGCTGGCAAGGACTGGCATGGGAAGGCATTGCTAAGGGAGATTAAATCATCCTCTCACAGGGTAGATGGGTTAAGAATATTAGAAGTGCTGCACTGCATTGCTGTGGTTACATGTCACTACCACATGAGATGCATCACTCACTTCCACCATAATACTTTAAACCTCTGAAGAAACAGAAGTGCTTTGCAGAAATGGAAACTTATCTTGTGCAAGTTGCCCCCTGAGCAGAAGTTTTGAGCAGTGCTGGTGGATCAGCAGCATGAGGTCAGCAGTAGCTTTCATAAAGCAAAACTCCTAAACAAGTTGGTGAGTCAAAGTCATTTCCTTTACTAACAGGAATAGGATTTCATAAACATAGCAATCACTTAGTACTCTCCAAACCAACTGTGAACTGTGGTCCCAGTTTACATAGCGCAGAAACAGAGGAAAAGGCAGCTGTCTCCAGCAGCTCTTTTGGAAAGGCTGTTATAAAAGAGATTCTTTCAGAAAACATGATAGAGGTTAGACTTTAGGTAGCAGAGGAATCATTTTAGGAAGACTTGCTTGATAATACTGCCTTATTTCTGACCTGCTTTATCTTGAACTGTTACATTCTTTCATGTTTATGTGGTATGTTGTGGTGGCTTTATGTCCTTCTTAATGTATTAACTTGTGTTTAAAAAAGTCTAAGACCACCAATCTCATAAAATTCACTGTCTTTCTCATGAAGTGGCAAGATACTTTCTTTCAGTGAAAATTCAGATAGATCAGATTTGTATGGGAGTTAAGACCTCACAAATGCAGTACTTACAATTTAAATTCAAAACATTGGTTTAAGCATTTATTACTTTTATCAGCCTTTTAGAAATGTTGTGAACTAGATGATCAAGTAGAAAATATATTCTGTATTCAGTTACAACTTTATGCCAAAGTTTATATTTTGTAATAGTTTAGTTCACAAAAAGTAGACAATTTCTTTAGCCCAATTCATAAGTATTCAGCCTTTGGTCCTCAGAGCAACTGCAGACCTATTACGTGCCATAAATTCACTCCCATGGACACTTCATGCCTGCAGTTATATAAGAAAGTATTAGTCAGGCAATGCAAACAACACACTGAGGTCCAAAGTCCCATCTGAAGTTGCACACTGTGGAGGATCGAAATAGCCTAATCACCTCCAGATCTCCGAATGTGGCAGGGTCTGCAAAAAAATCCTCCATTGTTCTGCAGCCTAGAGAGCAACCCTGTTCTTTGTCTTACATCATTCATGGTGCTGACACTGAAAAGGTATTGAAACATCACAATACACTACTGATCTGAAGGGCTTGGCAAATAAACCATAAACTGTGAAGGAGCGAATGTGTTTGTCTCCTTATCTCCCTAATCTTATCTTCCTCTTGTTTTTCAAAGAGATTTAGTCTGGCTGGAAGGCCAGGATCCCATGCAGGTGCTTTGTTTCTTATGAAGACTTATGCTCAGACTGGCAACAATGTGCTGTCGCTGTGTCTCCCACCCTTGCTACCACTTAGCTCGATGTACGCGAAGGGAGGCGTGGAGACGTCCTGCTGCTGGTTATTCCCAACCCCCACCGGTTTCTGGATGTTTTTGTTTGGTTTCTTTGTTTGTTTGTGGGTTGTTGTTTTGTTTTGTTTTGGGGGTTGTTTTGTTTTGGTTTTAGTTTCTTTTTATTAGTAATGCCTATGCCTAAGTGAATGCAAACTGTGGAAGTGAAAGATAGGTGAAAAAATAGTGGCTGGTGAACTGCTATGAATATTCGAGCAGTACTTTGCTATATTGCAATTATTTCAGCTGGAAAATTATAATGGCTGCAATTATTTTGGAAATATGTTTGGTAGAGAAACTTGGAATGGAAACACAATAAACTTAATATTCTTTTCGACATAAGGTTATGCTGAAGTTGCAGACATAACCTTATTGTACCTGGTATGTGAAACCCTATGTTATCATCTAGGATAAATCTGAAAACATTTAGGTACTTCCGTGGAAGTAGAGCGCTAAAACAAGGTGCACCACTGATAAAAACAGACATACAGTGAGATAAAATTTTAACCTTACAGCCCTGGAGATTTCCTTGGCATCAGGTAAAAAATGCAAATACTGAAGTAGTAACTGACAGGACTATGGGAAGGAGGAACATTACAAACTCCTGCTGACAAGGAAGTGGCAAATAACCTCAGAAAATGCAGGAGAAACCCTGATTAAACATAAAGGAAAACCTGAAAATTCTTTGTAATTGAAATTCTAGTCTAAATGAACAGGGTCAGGAAGAAATGAGTGGCATATAGTAACTTTTATTAACATTAATATAAAGATGATTCCTATATATTCCATGAGTAAGAATTTGTAGTAGTGTTGGGAGTGTAATGGAAAAAGTTTGCTACAAAAGGACACATTCTACAGTAAATATTGAACTCTGTTTCAGGCAACCCAGTACTCACATTTACATTGGGATTTCCACATCTGTTTCATATCCAGTTTATGCCAACAGTAATTGAAAGCTGTTACATTCTGGGTTTTGGGTGGGCTGCATAGAATGAGTTACCAAAATAAATTATTTCTAATATGAATTAAATGTCATCCAGAGTCTTCTGGTGGCTTGTGTGAGCTGGGGAGAGATGCTAAAGAGCCCTGACTTGTACAGACTTTGAAACTAAGGAGCTAAATTCTACTGAAGTAAGGAAAAATGTCACCTTCAGTCTGGAGAATTACAGGTAAAGATATAGTGCTTTTATACAGTGATGTTTGCTTATTTCACAGAAGCTTTAAATATGCACCCACATGTCCATAAGTCTTGTACATTGCAAAATCTATTACTTTTGATCTGTATCAGGTGCAAAATATACTTCAACCCTAACATTTCTACATTTATAAGGAAGAAAATGCTGAACAAATGAAAGAGCTGGAACAGATGTTAACCTACGCACTCTGGGGAGGTCAGATGTAAATTCACCATAAGAGACCAAACTAATTAATTGGACTGCCTAACAGATTAGATTCCTGGTGTGTGCTGTGATATGTGAAAGTCCTTTGTTCTTATACAGTTGTTTATTTATTGTTTAAATCTTCATATTAATAAAAAAAAACACCCAAAACCAACAAAAAATATTTCTTGTGATATTCATGGCTTCTCTTGAGGAAATAAAACACTGTAATATGAATCTATAAAATTCAGCATTACAGTCTTTGGTTTAGATGGTACAGCAATACGTAAATCGGGTACAGACATATCAAGGGCTTGTTTTGGTAACTCAGTCCTGCTTTTGGAGAAGTTACTGGGACTTTTACTATTTGCAATATTGGCTATAAGGATTGGCTATAAACCACAAGAGCAGTTATCAAAGGCAATATAAATAGGAAAAAGTACTGATGTAGCTCTGCAATACTGACTGAGGGAGAATGGGACTTGACTTAGGACCTGCAGAGGTCCCTTCCAATGTATATTATCCAGCTTTTCTATGACTATTTACAGTTCATTACCAGAGAGCTTCTGCTCTGAAGTACCTATTGTATTAGTGATCCCCTTTAAATTGAGTAATCCTAGTAATTCCCCCTTTGGAGGCAGTGACAAAGCTGAGGGTAGTTATTGCAACAAGAGTGTATCCCTGGAAAGCAGCCATCCTCTTTCAGGGACAAGGGGGGAATTTTCCTTCAACTTAGAGAGCTGTATATCAGTCACTACTTAGTCATAGATCCAACGTGCTCTCCAGCTATTTTGACTTCCAAATGAATCACAAAAGGATGACAAACACGAGAAACCTACTGAGAATCAACAGGATGAAAGTACAATCAAAATGATATTATGTAGTGTTTAATGCCAAGCTTTTAGATGGCTAATATTCCCTCTTTATTTGTGTACGTGCACAGATTGAGAGCTGAAGAAAGGCAGAAGTTGCTTCCCTGGTTACAAGTAGCGCTTTCTGCATACTTGCCCCAGTGCCTCTTGGGTTTATTGCCCTCACCACGACAGTGGAGGAATGAGTTTAGAACGAGTGGACTGTTACTCTTCTCCGGGTTACAAATCATAGTTCTGGTTGTTAGGGTGTCGGAGATATTATCTTTACCCAGGATAAACACAGGATGAAAGAAAATGGAGAGCAACTGGCAGAGACTCAGTAGACTCACCCACCCTACCCCTTCAGAGAATATTTCCTTAGACTTTGTAACTCAGTTCTCAGTAATGTTAAGTTCCACTTAAAATGGATGTAGAAATACTTAGTATATATTTTTTGAAGTCAAAGCAAACACTGAAGAACAAATTGTGAAATTTCATTTGGCAGAGGGAGGTTTCATCATTGGCTTTCCTCTCAGCCTCGGGAGGTTTCATAACATCTGAAGATATCATCATGAGTATGAGAAACAGAACATTTTAAAAAGAGTCTAATAATGGAAATAACTATTAACCATTAAATGTCCAGGATGTGAAGGGAGTGCACAAGTGATCACAGGATACTTAAGAAAGTAATGATCATGCACAAGCTGAAATATGTATTCCTGTGTCCTGTAAAAAGACATTCTCTATATACTCCTCATATGCTTCTCCATGTTTGCGGAGCCCCCAAGCCATCCCAAATTTCAAGACTTCTGGAGATTCCACTGCCTTATGTGTTTGGAAGGCTATCCACAAGCAGAAAAGGGAAATCATAGATGACTTAGTGTGTGAAATAGTGATAGTTTTCTACCTTAGTATCAGAGGTTCATTTATCATATTGAATTTCTTGTACAATTTTGTTATTCAGTGGGTATAATACCAAGAGATCCTCTTGTAAGACTTTGTAATTGGCTTCACTCCAACTCTCCCAACAGTTTTATTTTGTCAGAGGTTGCTGTCACACCACCATTGATTCTTTTACCAAAATTGCTTATGAATGTGTTGAACAACAGAGATCTTGCTGATAACTCTTTCCTATCATGAAAAAGTACTTTATTCTCTAGGTGTGAATCACATTTGACACTGTTTTTGAAGTAAAATTGAATATTACATAGTGTACTTTTTTTAGCTTTTTTCTTTTCTTTTATGCATAAACATTTGTTGTGTAGTATGTATATTTTGTTGTATTTATATGTATGCATTATTTGTATATATACGCGTGTATGTGTGTGCATGTATGACTATTTTAAAGAGTATTTGACTTTTCTTGATTGACAGTTTCATATTATGCTGCTGTTTGAAAGAAAGGGTTGCAATAACTTTATTATAAAACCTATACATCTAGAACATTATCTGCTCATGCTGATAACACATAAAAATAAACAGTGTCCCTTAATTTGTCAGTAAAAATGTATATTTCTGGATTACCAGTACTGTAATGTGAAGCTTGTTTACCTTAGTTTATGTGATGCTTGGCAGGGGGGTGGCATCTTTTTGCCAATGTTTTATCTTTTATTGTCTTTAGAAAATACACACAGTTTGTCAATTAGCTTTGAAGCAGACCTGACTGAACTCAGGCACTAGCCGATCTTTCTCTCATGAGATTGTGATATGTTTTGAAAAGGCTGTCTAACTGAGATTACATGCTGAAAAAATATTGCATAATTTTATCTGTAGCAAGAATTCAAGGGGGGGGAATGAATAGTGTTTTAATATTTTAAAATTAAGACTTAAGAACCTACTACCCTTTTATGCAGACATGCGGCCTTTCATGTGTACCGCTCCCTCCCCCCTTTTTTTCTTTTACCAATAGAAATTTTATTTGGAAGTGAAAACTGGCCTCTTTTCTGTGGATTTCAGTCACAAATCTCTAACAGAAAATAAGGTATGCCTGCACATCTCATATGCAGATGTGTTGCCATTTGACAGTCTCAGATGCACATTATTCTTGTCTGGCTTTTAGAAATAATTTTCCATTAATGAGGTGAAAGGTTCTGATCATGATAGTACTTTTAAAATGGTGTGGTTAGGCTGATAGTGTAGTTGAAATGATTATGATTTGATTAAAGTTGTGTTATTTTTATGTTTCATATAAATGCATCCAGCTATGTTTTAATACTCTACATTGAGAGAAAAGTGAGCTGAATAACTGAAAGATAACAGAAATCCTTTACATGAGTAATTCATTTAGCCAACACAATTTCTAAAGATGCTTGTTACCAAGCATTCTGTTTTCCATTAAACAAAAGTCACTTATATATGTTAATAACCTAATTGACTGCAGTGTGACTACTTACGTACCTTGCGTGAAGGCGTTTGATTACATGTAGTCAGGGCTGGGAAATGGAAATGGTGTCATGCATGGCATTGTCCTTTTCATCCATTTACTCATTTTCTTCTGGCAGTGTGTTTCCCACCTGGATCCCTCTAACTTGCAGAGCTGGGCCTTGTGGAAGACCACCAGAGAAAACAAAACTGCCGCAGGATGTAGCCTGATGATTCATTCACTAAATGCTCTCTCCCTTCTAAGTAACGACTGAATCATAGTAGATGCCAAGGGCGGAAAAGATTGCTTGTCATAAAACTGTGTGGCTATGTTTAGTGATGTCCTTGTATCCTGCATAGATATTCTCTGTTTCTAAGACTTTCTAAGGTGTGTCACGCCCTCAAACTGTATTAGTAGGTCTGTTTTGTCAGTCATATCAACTACTACAGAAAGGAAATCACTGATTTATGATAAAGTTCGTTTTAAGTGAAATGAAATGATCTCTCAAGGTTTGCAGATGCATGTCAAAATTCCTAAAATCAAGAGCATAGTTTATGGGAGACAATAAGTGACCCTCTGAACCTGACCCAGAGATCACAAAGGACTTCTTGTGGAGTTTTTCATCCATGTCTTTCATTGCTGCTTTGAGCCCTGATATACCGTTCAAGAGAGAACTGTACCCCTTGATAGCATTTCTTATGCCTTATCTAAGACATAAGATACTTGAAGTTTTTTTGTAAGTTTTTGAAAGTTTTGGAATTACAAGTAATTCCCCTTGTTTATATTTTGTACATTTCTTAATGCTGTGAGGGTCTGGGATAGTAATGAAAGTGAGAGATAATGAAGTATGAGTTATTCATGCTAACATAGGAAACATTCGTCAGCCAAGAAAGTTACTGACTGAGGATTTTTGATGGTGCTAGTTTTTGGATTTTCATAACATAAGGATGTGCTAGCTAAAATCAAATGAAATGTGGTTCCAGACTTTTTATTAACTGTAGCATATAGATCAGTAAATAATAAAAGTCAGACTTCTTGGTTTATTTTAGGATTTCTTAATTTCTGTTCCTATATGTCTTTTTGGGATGAATAATACAGTCATGGGTTTTTGAGGCCCGTTAAATATTCTTCAGCAGCTCAGCATCTTTGGGAGCTAACTACAGCATGTATGAGTACATGTAATGACAAACTGCTATTAAAGTGTGCATTTTACATATTGCACATTTTGAAATCTTTTTCTCTTGTGGGTGAATTTTGTCTCTTAGGAGCTGTTTATTAGCCATTAAGTGGTAGCTTTAAACTTACCCTGAACCTCTTTTTTTTTGTTTGTTTGTTTGTTTTGGTTTTTGCTTGCTTGGTTAGTTTGGTTTGGTTTTCTGTTGTTCTGTGGTTTTTTTTTTTATTCTCCCCCGCAGCATCTCTATTTTATGTTTATAGATTGTACACCCTATGTTTTTAAAACTTACTATATGAAGCTTTTTACACAGTAATAAGCTGCAGGTAACTATCTTATCTACCTTTTTCCAGGTTAAATAAAACTTTGTCTATTTTCTTCTCCACTTTCCTGTATTGTTTCTTCAGCTATCAAATCTTTCTCATTTGCTGAGTAGAACAGAAGTGAACTGGCTCATGGTTATTTTACTTCCTCATTTGTGCACTGGTTTTGTGAATTGTCCAATTCATTGGGCACATGCTCATTTAAGCTGACAGCTTAAGAGCTAAGGCCAAATCCTGATGCCATAGCTGAGATTTTATTCTGCTTTCTAATTATTCAGTACTTTCAGGAAGGTTTTTCTGAGCAGAGGGCATGAAAACTGAAAATGGGTTGTCTGTTCACAGGGCAATACCTAGGAAGAGGAAGGAAAAGAGTTAGAGGCCTCATTTCTGTCCCTGTCCCCCCAGTACTGCCTTCTGCTCTGCATCTTCTCACCTTCAGTGTTTTGTACTCAGCTCCCCAAACTCCTCATCATTTCTACCCTTGCCACGGGTGTGGATCCAAAATAAGTTAATTGTCATGTTTTCCCTACACATTTTCTTTGTTCATTGGTTGCATATTGATCTTGTCCTATTTACCTAAGAGATAAGGAATTTTGTTGCTTGCAAGGTTATTTATGACATAAGCAAAGACAAACATAAGGATAAAAGGAAAGATAACATTTGTTGTGAGTGCTCAAGAAAAAAATGTTCATGAATAAGGAATTTAGTAAGTGCCAAGTGCATTATTTTCCCCATTTTCCTTCCTAGAAGTGAAGTTAGAGAGTCATTAACATATGACGGTAAGACCAGCATGTGCTACACTATCTTCGTCCATCTGAGAAAATTAATGACAACTGACAGTATTAATTCAATATTTTGGGCAAGTTGCACAGCCTTAATGATGAACTCATGATAGGGTAAATCACTTAATTCTTACTCTCCCAGTTGTATCAGCTGAATTTATACAAAAACACAGTCTTTCTGGGCTGGGACAGAGCAGAGGTTTGTCAGTAACATGCAGGTCAAAAAAGAAGACCAGAATGTACTTGCTGACGTTGCGTAGGATATGAGTTTCTTGGAAAGCAATGAGCTAAGTGTAATTTTGGTAAGATTCCAAATGTAATTCAGGGTGTAGCTGTTGATTTTTTTTTTGTCCTTTTTTGGGGACTTGAGGTTTTTTTTAGTTTTTAGGTTTCCAGTTTTTCTCACAAAACAAGGTGGTTAGAAACTTACTGACTGCAGACAAACCCCAAGGCTCTCATGGGAGTCGTGGGAGTTGTTGCCTCACTCCAGGGACTGGAGCTTTTGTGGAAGCACTAGACAGCACATGTTGAAATCACACCCATGGGCACCACTTGCTTGAGAAAGAGGAATAACCTCTCAGCGGGAGGTCCTGGGGCTGGGTTAACAGGCAGCTGCCTCCACCATCACAGAAGTGAAGATTTGTCTTATGCAGTCTATTGATTCTCTTCACCCTTTAGTCTCCTTCCCACCTCACTTCACTGAGCATTGCATGATGTGTCCTTTTGGCTTTTTTACCATGCAGTGTTGCAACACAAGGGTTTAAGCAGCACATTTGAAGGCAAAGTGAACTCACTACACACTTCCAGATAACAAATTGTAGGAGTGATAGGCAGGACAAAAATCTTCTTACTGAAATTTCAGCTTTTCATAGGTAGGAAGACTTGTCTTAGGAATAATCAGGTCCTCATCTGAAAGAGATAGCTGGTGGGTGACCCAGCAAGCAGCTACAGTGGCATTGTCCCCAAGTGTTTGTAAGTCATCTTGATGAAAGATGCTGATGACCCATCAAGGCAATTTGGAATGAAGATTTACAGTTTTTTGGTTTTTTTTTATACTGATTAAAACTCCACTGGTATTGCTGAGAACTCCAGCTGAAGCTGCCAGATGCATCACTTGCCAGCATAGATCACCTTTGCTATTTTATATACAAAATAAGCGGGGCCAGCTTTAAGGGCAGTTGAAAGAGAAAACTAGCTTAGGAAACCATAGGTTAGAGAAGGCAAAAAAAAAGCAAATATGAATTATTTGCTACTTGCCACTATTTTCTGAGAAAATCAGCACTGGTGAGGTATATAATTCCTTTTTTATTGTATTTGGAAATGAAGATAACAGCAAAAGGTGACAAAACATAATCTAAGAAAACCAGATAAGGCCAGCTCAGCTTCTTTTATTTTCTCATTGCCTTCTCCGGTTCTTTCTTTATGTTTTGCCACCTTGCACTGAATATTTCTTCTGAGCAGCACAATCTCATTCCTACTTCCACAGAAATTCATGGTTTTCTTCTGTTAGTGATTCTTGTGTGTGACATAAAAAAATCAGTATTGTCAACTCCAGCCATTCAAAAGAAATTAACAGAAGAGGATTTTCTCAAAAGAAATAAGTTTAGGTGACATGTTGCATGTGTCTGTTATTGTGAATGTCAGGTTTGTGTCATCACAGTTCACTCCAGTTGTGTTTTCAAATCTTCCTCAACAATGTATTCAGCATTAGCTTATTTTTATTATAATGGAATTCTCCTGTTATCAATCGACTTAAGGATCGAGGTCTTTGTTGCTCAGATATGAATGGAATCAAAAGGCAAATCTCAGTATATGTCCTGTGCTATGATAACAACATAACAGTTGAAATAAAAACTCTTATATTTTGCTTTTAAGGGTTTTTTTGGTTGGTTGGTTGGTTGGTTGGTTTGGTTTTGGGGGTTTTGTTTGGTTTTGGGGTTTTTTTCTTTCGTTAATTTTTTATTAAAGTATGGACCACATAAGGCGTATCTGTTTTACATGATTATAACTAAGACAAAAAAACCCCAAAGCTGACTTCCAGCTGAGAAACTTTCTTCTGCTGTGTTTGTTTAAGCAGCAGAGTCCAGTCTGCATCCCGTGCCACCCCACTTCCATCAGAACCCAGCCGTGTCTGGAGCCCTGACATAATTGCATGGCAGAGTGCTAAGAGTTATAGCAACTAAATATTTCTGTTTTCTCCTGCAAGTATAAATATAATAATAACGGCCAGTCTTCGCGAACGAAGAACCGGGGAAGGTCTTTACACCTTCCAGCCTGCGCATTGGATTTTTTAGG
>JAYRBT010000093.1:1480100-1499735 GCA_036023395.1 Myiotriccus ornatus
AACCACCCTCTGGGTGAAGAACCTCTTTCTAATATCCAACCTAAACCTCCCCTGACACAACTTCAGGCCATTCCCTTAGGTCCTGTCACTGGTCACCAGAATGAAGACATAAATGCCTGCCCCTCCACTTCCCCTCATGAGGAAGTTGTACATTGCTATGAGGTCTCCCATCAGTCTCCTCCAGGCTGAACAAACCAAGTGACCTCAACCACTCCTCATACAGCTTCCCCTCAAGGCCCTTCACCATCTTCGCAGACCTTCTTTGGATACTCTCTAATAGCTTAATATCTTTCTTATATTGCAGTGACCAAAACTGCACACAATGTTCAAGGGGAGGCTGCACCAGTGCAGAGCAGAGCGGGACAATCCCCTCCCTTGACCAGCTGGTGATGCTTTGCTTGATGCACCCTAGGACACGGTTGGCCCTCCTGGGTGCAGGGGCACACTGCTGACTCATATTCAACTTGCCATCGACCAGGACCCCCAGGTCATTTTCTGCAGAGCTGCTTTCCAGACTCTTGTTCCCCCAGTCTGTATGTACCATCCAGGATTGCCCCATCCCAGGTACAGAATCCGGCACTTGCCTTTGTTGAACTTCATATGGTTGGTGATTGCCCAGCCCTCTAATTTGTCTAGGTCTCTCTGCAGGGCCTCCCTGCCATCGAGGGAGTCAACAGCTCTTCCCATTTTAGTATACCTTCGAGTCCTGCATCCAAGTCGTTTATGAAGATGTTGAAGAGAACTGGCCCTAAAATGGAAATTTTTTGTTATAAATTGTTTGTTTTAAAGCTCTCAGGACTAGCCCAGGAAACAATCTGAGTATGGCTGATAACACTAATACTCTGGTCCAGTTTTATAATTGGTTTAGTCTTACTATTTTTACAGTCAGCTACTGGCCTCCAAACCAAGACAATAAGACCAATGGAGCAATATTTGGGTCACTTAAGCAAGCTTCGGGTCAACAGAATGTGGTTCTTATGGGTGACTTCAATGACCCAGACATTTGTTGGAAGAACAGTTGAGCAGCTCACATATCAGCCATCATGTTCCTGGAATGCACAGAGGACTGTTTCCTCACACAAGTGTTAGGTGTGCCAAGCTGAAATGAGGCACTGGCAGACTTGTTACTCACAAACCAAGAAAACCTGCTTTGTAATATCTCAGTGATAGCCTTGGCTGCAGTGTTCACAATATTGCAGAGTTAGGGAGCCAGCTGAGCGTGCTAAAGGTTAGTATTAAGACTAAAGTTTTAGATTTTAGAAGAGCAAACTTCAGCTTGCTCAGAGCTCAGTTGAGAGGGGTTCCATGGTAAGCTTCCATGGACGATAAAGGTGCTAGTGAGGGCCAGGAGTTTTTCCAAGAATGCTTCCCTGGAAGCACAAAAGCAATTAATCCCCTTTAAAGGTAAAAGAAGTAGGCAGAGCAAGAGACCCCCCCAGTTTAACTGCAAGCCTCTGAGTCTGCTCAAAACCAGGAGAAGCATACCAGAGATGGAAAAGCAGAGGAATACCTGTTGAATATTACAAAGGCACTGCCAGGGCATGCAGAGAAGCAGTTAGAAAAGCAAAAGTTCAGCTCAAATTGAAATTGGCCAGAGATGTCAAAAACCACAAGAAAGGGTTCTTTGGGTATGTAAACAATCAGAAACTGAAGGAAAATATTGACCTGGTGTTAAACCGGAGAGATTAATCAGTCACCAACAATGCTGAAAAGGCAGAGATTCTCAGCACTTTCTTAACCTCTGTCTTCTTCTTCACCCAACACCATTGGGCCCCAGGCCTTAGGAACAAAAAATCCAGGTTGATGCAAAGACAGGCCTACTGTCAATGAAGAAAGAGTTGGTATGTGAACTGTTACAGGAGCTTGACCCCTACAAATTGATAGACCCTGACAATATCTACCCAAAGGTGTTAAGAGAGCTGGCTGATGTCATTGCAAGGCTGCCCTCCATAATCTTTGAGAAGTCATAGAGAACAGAGGACTTCCCAGGAGACTGGAATAAGGTTAATATCACCCGTATCTACAAGAAGGGATTAAAGGAGGATCCAGGAGACTATAGGTCCATCAGGCTTACTTCAGCCCCTGGGAAAGTTATTGAACAAATCTTCCTGGGGGCTATCAGAAGTCAAATGAAGCATGGGATTGGGAAAAGCTAGCATGGATTCACAAAGGGCAAATCATGCTTGACAAACCTGATCACCTTCTATGACAAAGCAACCTGCTCGGTTATGTGGTAGACATTGTCTACCTGGATTTCTCCAAGGCTTTCGATGTGATTTCCCACAGCCTCCTCCTAGAGAAAATGATGTGTTATGGTCTAGACAAGTAGTCTGTACAGTGGGTAGGGAACTGGCTGACAGGTTACACCCAGAGGATGGTGGTAAATAGCTCCTTTTCAAACTGGCAATCTTCCACAAGTGTAGTCCCCCAGGGATCGATCCTGGGTCCGACACTGTTTAATATCTTCACAAGTGATCTGGATGATGGGATCAAGTGTACTCTGACAAAGCTCGCCAATGATATCAAACTGAGTGGAGAAGTGGACACTTCAGAAGCAAGATCCACCTTGCAGAAAGACCTGGATAGGCTGGAAGAGTGTGCTAACCAGAACCTTATGAACTTCAACAGACTCACCTCAGAAAACATAATCCAGGAATATAGCACAGGCTGGGATCTACCTGGGGGTCTTGGTGGACAACAAGCTGAATATGAGTGAACAGTATGCTGCTGCAGCAAAGAAAGCCAACAGGATGCTGGGTTGCATCAACAAGGGCATCACCAGCAGAGATAAAGAAGTCACTCTCCCACTCTACTCAGTGCTTGTTAGGCCTCACCTGGAATACTGTGTTCAGTTTTTGTCCCTGCTATGCAAATAGGATGTGGACAGGCTGGAGAGGGTGCAGAGGCCACAAAGATGATCCAAGGACTGGAAAGATCGCCATGTGAAGAAAGGCTGAGAGAACTGGGTTTGTTCAGCCACGAGAAACGAAGGTTTAGGGGAGACCTTATCACCATGTTCCAGTATTTAAAGGGTGGTTTCAAAGAAGATGGAGACTTCCTTTTGACAAGGAGTTACATGGAAAAGACAAGGGGTAATGGGTACAAGTTACTCCTGGGGAGGTTCTGATTGGACATGAGAGGACAATTTTTCACAATAAGAACAATCAGCCATTGGAATAATCTCCCCAAAATTGGACACTTTTTAGGTGTACTGGGCCATCTTGTCTAGACCATGCTTTTGCCAAGAAAGGTTGGACCAGATGATCCTTGAGGTCCCTTCCAACCTGGTATTCTATGATTCTATGACAGAGTATCATAAACCCTGAAGATAATACAAAACACGCAAACTGAGCTGTTGCTTAGTTGCCATAGTTCAAACTTTTCTTGCAATCTGAACTATACTTTCTACTGGAGACTCATTTTATATATAATTTTTTGTGATTAGGTAACCACATATTATTTAAATAAAAACCAATGCAAACCAAACAAACCTTCTCCTTCCCATCCCTAATAGTTAAGATATCTCTGCCCATGAACCCTGAACAGCATGACTATCCCCTTTTAAAGTTCTTTACACACTTTGCTAGTATCTGCTGGTGCTGCTTTCACTTTGTAAGTTTTATGCATGTCCCTATTCAAAATCCCCCTCAAAGAACAAAATCAAAACACAAACACAAACCAGTATAAATAACAGTGCAACATAACAAAACAAATAGCATTCTAACAGCTTGGCAAGTGATGAATTCACCTGAGATTAAGTGATCTTTAGGCAGCTGACAACAAAACATTGCTTTGCAATAATAGCAGAAAGGCAAAAAAATCTTAAAAGAAATAAAGAAGGTATACAATCTTGACAAAGTCTCTTATTAGTTTCCTTGTGTTATCTCTTTCCCCCCCCATATATCTGTTGCTTGTCTACTACAACCAGCTGCAAAATATACAGCAAGGATTGACTTTGAAGGCATGTGATGTTTGTAAATAAATCCACAATAGGATCCAAGCTGAAGAGGTGATACATGATCAGCCTACTAGGACAATTCTGAGCATGTGCATATGCAGGTAAAGTCCAGGCTACATTAAATTAAAAAAAAGAAAAGTCAGTGCATTTGTCAAAGTCTGTTGCTGTTGGTTTGTTTTTTTTTTTCCCTCCTTTTTTTTTTTTTTGTCAAAGCTTTCTTTTGCTCCTTATTGTGCGGACCACAAACAAATAAGAAGGGGGTAAAAACAGTCCAGCATAAATGAGCAAAAGCCGTAGTGACACTGAACCGCACAATGTAAGCAATAAGCATGTGCAAATTTCCAAATCATAAGAGGAAGCCATCCCTCTCTTAATGTGTTTGAGTGTTTGGACACACATGACTGTAGGTTAGTAAGGCTGCTCCTAGTATGTGCCAGTATTTAAGTGGGAGGGGGGAAAGCTCAGGTCTTCAAGCATGTGGAGCAGTCCTACAATGTTACTGTAGGCTTCAAAGCATGATCACAGGTTGTTTTCATTTATTCACCATACAGGCAAGAGTAAACACACTTTCTCTGAAAGCGTGTCTCCACGATGATGCCTTGACCTTCAACACGGCAGGTATGGTTCAAAACCCAAGTCAAGTCAGCTTCTTGTGGATTCCTTCAACGAGAGGGGCAAGATGGTCTGTCGTCTGTGGTTTGATCTGGGTTTGGATCAATCTAAACAAAAGAGGGAAAACCCCCACAATCCCAGTTATTTTTAGCCAATTGCTAGACAGTAAACCAACGTGAACAAAAACCCACCAAAACTGATGAGTCTAAGACAATCAGTGATAAATGGCATTTCCAATCCAAAGGTTATTCAAGTAACTGAAATACCTCTACATAATTAGACAAAACTTTGAATGAAAAACTAGGAACTTAGTGGAAAACTTAAAGCTCCAGATTGATGGTAATTTAAAGATAAGCACAAAGAAGTCATTAAAAAATTGGGAAAACCCCTGTTTTAGTAGCACAGAAATATTTTTATTTGTTAATTGTACATAAAAAGGCAACCTGGCTCATCACTAAGCATGTACATTAAATTGATTTCAGAAGACGTTTTGCTTAGAAAAACACAAAATTATTAGTAAAAACTCCTACTTAATTTATAGGTAATAACACACATTACTTCTTCTTCCTTTCTACAAAAGGAACAGGTGAAGAACATGCTAACTTAGGATGGTAAGTCTAGCATATAGTTTGGTCAGTTAATTTTAGAAATCCATTTTTTGGGGACAAAGGAAAGGCTTCTTTCTAAATCTCTAAATAAAAGGGCTTAAGTTGTATTCTAGGGTTAAGCTATGGAAGAGTTTTCAGACAAGATTCCAGCAGACAAAAAACATGTCACTCTTTGCCCACTCAATCACTTAATGGTAGGTGTTTCAAGAGGAAAAGAAAAAAAATCAAGAGTAGGTGAAGCCAGGGAAGTTTCAGCCAAAGGACACTATTCTGTCCTATACCACTCCTTTTCCCTCAAAAATATGAACATGGAAAGCTTTTGAAGTTGTGTCCCAGTTACTGAGTGGCTTTCACAAAACTAAAACTGCAGACAGATATGTTAAAACTGTGCATTTAGAGGAACCTAACTCAGAAAGAATATCTTTGTAACTTCTCTACATAGAACTTCTGAAAGCAATAGATACACAGAACCTAAAATAAACACTGCTTTTATAAAGTAGAGATGAAAAACATCTGCAGGTTGTGCATCTGTATGCTCAAAATGTTGGTGCTCACCAGTGCATGTATTATATACACATAATGCAAGGTTTTAAATGAGGTCGCCCAGGGGGTGCACAACAGCTTGGAAATTTCTACAAAGCATTAGAATAGTGAAGAATCCTGAAAAATTATTCATGCAATTTACCTACATTTTGCTAAAACAAAGTTGCCTTATCCCCTGTTCATAATTTTAACTATTCTTCCTGTTTTTGATAAAGCAGAAACACTTTCCTACATTTTTTCCACACAACAGAATTCAGAAAAACACTGAATTCATGCTTATATTCTGAGGTACCTACTTCTGAATAGAGAGGTGGAGGCAGAAAACGGAACTCCTGGATATATGCAAACAATGGTCCTGGGAGCGCCCTCTCAAAGTCATCACAAGCACCTAAGGGTGCAAGGCTGGACTGTCGTTGTTCCTCTGTGACCACTTCTGCATAGCTGGGAGGTGCTGCAGGGAAAAGGCACACGCAGTTCGAACAACAAGTTCTTATGCATGTCAGAACATATAACATGATAAATATTAAACTTTTATAATTGTAAAATATAAAATGCAGGTAGATAAGTAACTTCAGAGATTTTTCCACAGTCTTGAACATTGAAAGGGAGGGTAGCCTGTAACAATTTACTTTAAGACTATGCTCAAATCCAACAGCAGACTGACCGCTGCTTATTGTGGCTTAAATATCTTTTAAAACTTAATGCATACTCAAAATACTGAATTTCTGTACAGGCAGGAATATTAGAACATTGCATTTCTTTGGGATCCACAAATCAGAGTCTGAGATTTATACACAAGATGCCCCAGGTATTTATATGCAAAAAGAGGCAAAGAGATACAGAGTTTCTCCTTTGACAAAAGATTCCCACTGAAATGGACTACACTATCCTTTCACAAAGCCTTGGATACTAAAGGTTGCCTGCCTTAACTGCTACTTTGACAGGTTACAATGCCTTATAACCAGGGAAGTAATTGGGATACTGGAGGCAAGATTAATTCTGCCAGGTACAACAGCATTCCATACTTTCACTTGTGCCAGTGTCCAAGCGGCTGGATTCCACTGCTTGTCCCCAAGAGAGGAAGATAGGGAGGAAACTCTGTTCTTCTACACAGGACAGGCAGGTGGTAAGGAAACATCCACAAGGGATTTCCTGTGGGCTTTATTATGAGGGATGTAATTTGTGTCTGTTTGCATGACAGCAATGAATAAAGCAGACAAAAATCAAAACAGACTTGTTTTGTCAGGTTACCTTCTGGTCTTTCAGGCAGTGTCAGACCAAGCCAATTCATGTTCATGCTACACTGGCTGCTCACACTTGATGTTCTGCTGCCAAATGGATGTAGAGGAATGGTGCCAATGACCAGTGGTAAGTTGAGGAATAAATCCATGGCGCCTGGAATATCAACATATACCTAAAGAACATCAAAGACGTGTATGATTAAAAGCAGCTTTGTACCTGCACTTCATAATTATTACACTAACATCTCCACCCATGGAATTCTTCACAAGTAACTGAAGTTTCTTTTTGTTTGTTTTGGAGCCAATGACCCTAGAGAGACAAAAAGCTCCCCAAGTCAAAAGCAGCTCCACACTCTTAACACCAGCCCTCACATGGAAATTTTGCCTCCTCATAATACATTTGCTTATCTGGCATGGCACAACTGCTATATAGAACATGCAAGATTTAAACTGAATTTATTTACAGAATTCCTGTCAGGACGCTAATGATAGCTTACGTATTTCTTTTGTAACTGGTTAGCAGCACACAATGCTTTGTTAAAGATCTGTAAGAAATAATGGAAACTACTCATGCTCAAGTGAAAAAAACACCCAACGTACCATCAGTGAATACTCCACACGAATTATACTACAGTCAAGGATTGAAGGGGAAACAGGTGGAATTTTCAGCTGTTTGCCATTCCAGGTTTCCGTTTTTCCAGATGACAAGGATTCCCCACGCAGGTTGGCAACAAGCTGTTTGACTTCCTTCATTTTCCCTTTGGCATAAAATGCCTGTGTTTGGTAAATGGCTGCCTTTGGCACCACCACACGGGAAGAGCAGTTCTCAATCTCAGCAAAGATCTGAATTGACTCACCTGAAACAAACAATTTCATGTTCTCTTTATATTTGCAAGACAACTGAAGCGAATTGCCACGTACTGTGTATTGTTGTAACGCACTAGCAATACTCCAGCAATGCTTTACACTTTGAACATCCACTGATGTTAACAGGAATAAGGCCAGCATGAGATACCTCTGGCAGAAAAATGCACCAGTCTAATAAAAGCAGATGCCGTTTGACAATCTGGAGACACACCAGTCAACAAAATCAGTCGTTATTAAGAAATAGCAAGCTTGGTAAGTGCAAACTGAGGTAAGAATAGTTAAAATGTTTCTTTTACATAACAGCAGTTAAGTACAAAGCATCGTTTTAAAAGGGAAGGAAAAACATATCCTATAATTACTTCTGTTACATACCTGGGGTGTAGCCCTTCCTTTCAATTTTGGCACTTAAGGATATTGGGCCTGAGGTACAAAACCAACAACAGAGAGTTTTTTCTTTTGTGCCTGCTTGGGGTGACTGCAAGAAAAAAAACAACACTGTCCATTCAATTGAGAGTTCCATGACTCTTGTAACCTATTCTATTCAACACCAAAAAAATTATTTTAATGATGTACTTATTACAAATTTTGATAAGCATAGCTTAGTTTTAGAGGAAGAATCCTCAAGCAAAATCCACTATGCAAACTGTAAAGTGTATTATGCTTTTTTTTGTTAGACTTCATACTACAGTCAAATTTAGAACAAGTTTTTATACATAAATAAATACAGCATAGCTTAAGAAAAGGTTTTATAGCCTATCTATCCCAACATATTGTTGGAAGCGCTTTTAATTTATCATTAAACTAGAAGATCTTTTCGGTACACTATTTCAGAAACAATAACTAAGTTGAAATGCTGTAACCTTGACTCCTGTTATTTCCTGTTTCAAAATGATCCTGTTCCATCTATATTAAACAGACTTTGTTATTTTAACGACACCAGGATTTAGGACTTGATCCAAAGCCCAGTAAAGTTAAATGAGAGTCTTTTGATTTTAAGGGTATTTGTGCAAGGCTAATGTCCCTTTGCAAGTCTGATTTTTCACCCATACAGACAAGAAACCTGTTTCAATGGACTTTGAGGGTTTCCACACCCCCCTCTGTAAGAGGACATTTGAAGAAGGGGTGGGGGATGGAATTTTAGGCCAGATTGAAATCAAATCCTCATTGAAAGCAGTTGTGATACTGAAATTATTTTAATGAAATGACATTTCAGAAAAAGATTACAGAGAATTGTGATAATTTCTCCCCATGGTAGGAAACTATCTATACGGAAATTATCAATTATGCACACTAGTATATTTTTTATTGTGCGTTTTTAAGTTAGCAGTCTGTCATGATAATTCTTGTAAATTTCATTGTTCCTTCTTTATTCAAAATCAAGGAGGAACAGTTCAGTTCTCAAAATTTTCCTTCTTAACAATTTAGTATTATCAATTTAAATTGACAAAGCCGTTTTACATATCTTAGAAGTGAAGCAACTCCAAGTACAGGAAAACGTGGCTTTCAAAATATCAGTATTTACAGAGTTGCTGAACTAATGCAATACTGAGATGATTGGCTGTAACTAAAGTAGCAAATAAGTATTAGATAAAATTAGATGTGGATAGTATTTCAGTTACTATACTTCATTATTTTTTATGACAGGAACAAAAAAATGAATAATTCTGTCAATTCTTACCAGTAATGAAGGAGTGTTGATATCTATATGTTCAAAGACTGTAAATTCCTTCTTTAATTTTACTGGTAGAAACCAAGGCCTATGCAATTCGGCTTTCACCCAATAGCGCACACTGCCATGTCTGCCTTCGAATGAGGTAGCAAGTGGTCTGTGCAGGACACAAAGGTCAAAATTGAATTGATCAGGTCAGGGATTAGTATATAGAATTGCATTTTTAATGCACTGTAGTACTTAATGAAGAGTAACTTATTTGCAAAGTTTCCGTATCTCAGAAAAATTCAAGACTAAAGATGGGAGAAAAAATCATCTCCAATTCATCCTACTACAGTTTTGCATAGATTTTAAGATCAATTCAAGAATTGTACTACAAAATGCCAGGAGAGTACATATTTCCTTTAAACTTAAGAGGCTACTTTTACATCTAGAGAAAAGCATGTAATTTCAAGGCCAAATTTTTATTATCAACTTAAAATTAGCACTAGTACAAACCATTTACAGTTTTGGATATTGCGTTTTGTAAATTGTCTATTATTTACTTGTCCAGTAGCTCAGCATAAGGTTAATTTTAACTGTAACTCAGCACTTTTGTAGTTAGTTTCACCTTAAAGCAGAGCAAATATTCCAACTTGGGAGTTCTGAAGAGAGAGGCTATTTTAAGCACCTTCTAATTTTCCTCTACCCTGATGAGACCAGCTTAAAACATTTATAATACATTACGATGTACATATATAAGCATATATATACACACACACACACACACATATATATATATACACATGAAATCATCAAGACTACTCTACTCTGAACTTTGATATATCAAGTAAGTCTCTTTTAGGAACTGGAAGAGAGATAATGTGGAAAGGTTTTCCGGACCTTTAAGCATTGCCTTTTTTTTACTGTAATATTGTAAAACACAAGACAAAGTATATCTGTAGTCCAATATTTCCAGTTAACAGTAGTTTCCCATAACTCTTCTTTTTCCTTTTCACTATGTTTCGAATAGACTGTTACACATACATTAAAAATAAATTATTTACAAAGTGTCCATATTTTCCATAGGGAGTAATCCTAGCCATGCTAGTGCTTTACTAGAATTCTTTCAGTTACAGGTTTGACTTGCCTATTTGCACATCTGACATGTTTTTGTTTTTTCCCCTAATAATCCAATTAAAAATACTTTCTAATTGACCTTCAGTGTTTCATTCTGCCTCATGTTCTGTAGGGCAAAAATCAGTCAGGACAGTGCACATCTTTCTGTTGCTATTCTAAAGTTTAAGTCATTTTTGGAAGTATTCCATGGACACTAGCAAGTAACTAGTGTAACTATGAAGTGTTACAAGTTCAGGCTTTTAATATCACCCTTTTTTTCTTTCATTATTATAAAAAACTGGTTTAATAGTTATTCCCTCAGGTCACTTAAAAAGAACCTGTGCTTTGACCAATACTTGTGCTATTTTGCTGGCTGGCTGTTTCACTACAAGCTCAGCATTTCATGTTCATGTGTATGATATTTTGCCATGGGTTTTTTTTCAATGCCCCTTCCAACTCAACAGAAAATCAGTTTTAGCCTTACTTCTTGGAGTTGAGATTTTCACACAATGCTAACTTGCCTCTAAGATCTTCACAGGTCTTCATAGTAATTCTTAATGGAATAGCGTAGAAGTTGTGTGTTGTTCACTTTGAAACTGACCTGTAAAGCATTTATGATCGGCAGGTTCTGTTAAAACCACCACCTCCGATAAACAGCTTTAATATTAGCTAGTGTGCTATTTTGCATAACACACTGCCAAATTTCCAGTGACTTTCAAGACTTTAATGACTTCACTACTTGCCCTTTACAGCAAAAGGCTCCTTTTTCCATCCTTATTCAGACTCCTCCTTTTCCTGTCCTGTGTATTTAATTTTATTGCAGCTATTTTAGTTCATTTCCATATTGTTAACTCTTCTGTGTATAAATATTGCATCCACAATGTCTAATTAAACATTTCAGAGAGGGATGGCGAACACTTCTGCTCTCACCGTTGCTTTCTAAGGCAAATGGGATTAGGTATAGGAATTTTCTTACTTCCACCCCTTCTTATGTTTATTTCCATCCAGGCTTTCTGCGTGAAAGGCCAGCCAGGGTACATACATCCTATTTGAGTAGGAGCAACCTTCTCTTTTTTTGAAATCTGGTTAAATTTGATGCATCTATTCCAGATGCATCTATCCTAGACTGAGCCTGAACAATTCCACTGTGATCTTATCTCTAGTTCTGCTGGTCTGCATAGCTCCAGTAAACGGCTGATTGAGTTAGAAGGTATCTCAGCCACTCTGCAGGACTCTGGTGGCAGTTCAAATTCCACTCCCTCCTCTTTGGAAGGGGTAGCAGATTGGAATATCTAAAAATTCAGTAAGGGCTTGGTCAAAAGAAAGTGAGCAACTGGGCAGCAATGAACCTTTTTGTGGCAGCTATAAAAAAAGAGAATGTGTATCAGTGTAAAAGCAACCTCTTCACTTTAACGAGATTATATTCTCTGCTGCATGTTGGAGCACAATTCCTACTACCATTGAAAAGGTTTCCCCTCCACCCACAGCAGGAGTTTTGGTCAGGCAGGTGGGCAGCAGGCCCTGAGGACTGTGGGGGGGTACTTACGTCTGTGGAAGCTCGAAGCTGAATGCATATTCATGCCTTCCTGAAAGGATGGTGTGAAGGCCTTCTTCTGAATTGTCATCATCTAGAGGGGAGAAAAACCAACACGCTATTCCAGCTGCACACATTTCATATACTCCATGGACTTCTCTTCCAGAATAAAAGAGATTTTCACACGTATTACAACACTTGAAAGACTGTGATGTCCCAGAAACAAGGGCCTCCAGTCCACTGGTTATTAACTGCTGGAGTGCAGGTATAACTCTGACCAACAGAAAGGCAGGCAAGATTGCCACCTTCACTTTACAGAGAAGCAGGTTAACTCAATTTATAATCCCACCTCTGCATACTGACATAGTTTCAACTGCTGCCATTTCAAGGCCTGCATGCAAGATTTGTAATGGAAACCATGCTGCTTTCCACAGCAATTGCTTGTCAGAATGAACCAGAGATGGCTCTGTAGCAGCATTAACTGTACCAAGTCTGCTGCTTAAGATTAAATGTAGTAACTCAGCTTCTTTATATCTCCAGCCTGGCAATGGTGTCAGGCCGTTAATCATAAAAAAGTGTGAGAAAGGAATAACAGTGTACAAGCACCATCAGGAAAGTACCAGACAAAGTCAGGGACATGGAAAATGGCAAGCTGCCCGATTAACACTGTCTAGAGCTATGGGTTTTTTTTTTCTTTTTTTTGGGAAGTTTAACTCGATCTTGCTAAGACAGCAAGACCCAGACTGCCAGGAACGCTGCCTCTTGTTTATGGTCACCATTACTTTTAAATGCACCTTTAAATGCCACGAGAAAATTGCAGTTTATTCTGACATAAGATGAGAAGAACGCTGACTTGGTGAAAACAGAAAGCTGTGTAAAAAATAACTGAGCACTTCATACATAAAAATGGCTGGAATAATAAATGGGGGTATAGCGAGACAAAGTGAGAGGGAAGAGCATATGTGTGGCGGCCCGAAGCGCTAATGGAGGCACCCAGGAGCGTTTTAAGTTCCCATTGTCCTACAGAAGCACCAATGCTCCACTTGCCACAGTGCAAACACTGAAAATTTCAAGGAAAAAACAAACAAACTAACAAAAACCAAAAACCAACACACAGTAAAAAATACTTATATAAAAACCCCTCAGCAAGCTGTGGACATAAATGCACCTTCAAGCACGCAGCATTACCCAAGACAGGTCAGGAAAACGCGCTTAAAGGGCGGCACAATGTATCGCCGTGAGGGTGTGGGTTTTATTGATTTTTTTTTTTCAAATGAGTATAATTTTTTTTTCAACGGTGTTCCGGGGCGGGGGGCAGCGCCGCTCGCGGCTGCGGCTCCGCTCCCCACAGCCCGGCCCCCCCGCTTTCCTGCCAGCTCAGCAGTCCCGCCGCGGTAAACAAGTGCTGAGCTGTCAATCAGCGCGGGCTGGAGCCGGAGCCGACCGGCCTGAACCGGCGCGCGCGGAGCGCCGCCAGCCCCGCCGCTCACAGGCACGCGCTGTGCGCTGCGCCCGCGGCCCTCCGAGGGCGGGCCCCGCCGCTCCCCGCCGGGACCCCTCCGGCGACATGCCCGCGGGAGGGAGGCAGTGGGGACGCTACCGGGCGCAGCCCTCCCTCTCGCAGGGGCTTCGCCAGCCCCTCGAGAAGCGGCCGCTGTCCGCCCGGCGGCAGGCAGGAGAACCTGCGCCCTCGGCCCCGAGGGCAGCGCCCCGCCAATCAGCGGCTGGCATCGCCTTAGCAACAGGGCAACAAACAGCGGCCGGCCAATCAGGGCGGGCGGGGGGTGCGGCTGGGCCGCGGCTCCGCGCTCGGGGCGCTCATTGAATCGCGGCCGCAGGCGGCACCTCCGCGGGGCGCGCGCCCACGCCACGGGCGGCTCCTGCGCGTCCGCACGTTCCTGGCACCCGGGAAGTTTAGCTCGGGCTAGTGATTTTTCTGTGGCGGTGGCGGCAGGAGGAGGGTGGGAGCCGCAAGTAAGTCACCTCGTTAGTGAGGTGTGCGCGAGAAATTAATTAAAGAATAAATAAATAAATAAATAAAGCCCCCAGCTCTGCTACGGCGTTAAGTTCAGGAATGGTGGGTGATGGGCTCAGTGCCGCCCGGAGCCGTCCAAAAAATTACGTTTTCCCCCCCCCGAAAAAAGGAGAAATACCACATCGCTGCAGTGAATATGATGCATATTTAAGAAAAAGAAAGGGTAAGCAGCACAAAAAAAAAAAATTACATAACCGCTTTTTAACATTATTTTATTGCGCTAGGGAATTAAGTCATCGTCACCACCTGACGCGTGCGGCCAATCTGCGCGGAGCGGGCGGCGCACCGCCCTCCCCTCAGCCGGTCCCAAACAGGATTGAACCGCTTCGAACAAAGGCTCCGAACTTCGGGGGAAAAAAAACCCCACAGAACAGCCGAGAACCACACAGACCCCCCGGACCTTGGCGCTCCCACCCCGCCGGGGGAGGGGGTGTCTGTACTCCGTAGGGACACTGCGCCGGTTCGGGTGGGAAATGGGGGAGCAGGAGGTCCTGATCTCCCCAGTTTTGGAAGGGATGCTCCCATTACGCAACACCGCTTCCTCTCTTCCCCCCTTTTGCTCCCTATTAAGGGCTTTTCGGACACATCGTTATAGGGGGATGATTCCCGCACCCCGCTCCACCGAGGGAGGCCCAAGGAAATAAAAGCGTTTTACAACGAGGGGGTAAAACAAAATGAGAGGCAAAAAAAATGACACGTGGGGTGGTGATATGTCAAAATAAGGCACAGAGAATCTTATCTGCCAATAATGAGCCTTACGGAAAAATTCATTGCATTATCATCCCGGTAACAGCAGCAGAACCCCGCATGTGTCAAAAAGTACGGTTTTTACGCTTTCATTGTGGTTTAGGATTTGTTAGGATTTTGCCAATAAAGTTGTGCAGTGCCCATCTGGCTGTGATTTTACAGCTGTTTTCCCCACGGAGGGGTAAATCCTACTAAATATTAGCAAGGACAAAAAGATAACACATTAAAAAAAGAGTTGTTAATAAACGGTCGTGCTGAAGGGCAGGTAGTTAAGGGAGTCCTGCTTGCAGGTACTTTGCAGATGCATTGCCTGTAACTCGTCAAGGTATGACCCTGGGCATATCCTGCTCGCCACTGCACCCATTAAAAAAGAGCAGGATAAACCCGGGTGATGCAGAGATGCGGCTTCCCCCCCCCCAAAGTAAAGCACCACGACTAAGGGCAGTCCTTACCTCTCTCGTGGCCGATCAGGATGTCCTTATGGTTGAAATACTCCACTTCTTCGGTGTAGTTCTGTGTATAAGCAGTGTTGGATCCAGCATTCCTCGATTCAGTCCAACGCACTTTAGCGTGTCCCCTCGCGTGAATTTTGAGGGATTTCACTCTAATTTCCCCAGTTACTTCTAAACTGACCCTTCCTGAGACCGTGTCCCCGCTGGAGTACACGGGGACATTGCTGTCATTCAGACAGTCAAAGCTTATCGTCAGACTCTTCACCTTCCCCAGCACCATGGTTTTATAGCAAAGTGTACAAAAATAGACTGTTAAAAAAAAAGGGGGGGAGGAGGAAGGGAACCCAAAAACAAGCAACCCCGAACCCCTCGGGCGAAGGGGCGCGGCGGCGCGTACCCTACAGCCAGCTCATGGGGGCGGCGGGGAGCCCCGGCCCCAGCCCGGGCGGCGCTGGTGCCGGCGCGGCGTCTCCCCACAAAGGCGCTCCCGGCGCCGCTGCCGGCCCCGCCTTATAAGCCGTGCGACAAACAAGAGCCGCTGCGCATGCGCTGCCCCGCCCCCGCCCCGCCCCGCCGGGGAGTTCCCTCGGCCGCGACGTGGCCCCGGGGTGGCGCTGGGGCTCCGGGACGGGCACCCCGGGGCTCCGGGACGGGCACCCCGGGGCTCCGGGACGGGCCCCCCGGGGCTCCGGGACGGGCACCCCGGGGCACCGGGACGGGCACCCCGGGGCTCCGGGACGGGCACCCCGGGGCTCTGGACGGGCCCCCCGGGGCACTGGGACGGGCACCCTGGGGTGGGTCCGGGTCCGAGTCCGAGCCGGCACACAGCCCAGGGGGGCGGACTGCTGCTGGAGTCAGCAGCTCAGGGGGAGCCGGCAGTATTCAAGCGTCTGTAGAGAGATAAAAGTTATATCTCGCTTAACAAACCTTGTTCTGAGTCGGGCAAACTCCCCCTTGTATGTCTCCTCATTGGGTTTTTTGTTTGTTATGGATTGGTTGCTTGGGTTTGTGTTGTTTGGTTGGTTGTTGTTGTTGGTTTGTTTGGGGTTTTTTTGGTTGGTTTTTGGGTTGAGGGTTTTTTTATGGGGGGGGTTGCTTGGGTGTTTTTTTCGTGTTTTTTTGGGTTTTTTTTGTGGAAAGAGGAAAGTAAAGCTTGATAGGAAATTGTGGAAACTTATGGCAAGGAATAAATAAATAAAAAAATATTCTGGCCTGCTGCATAAATGACAAATTGCATTGCCTGAGAATCCTCCCTGGAAACTTCTGCGAGTTAGTACTGATTCATCTGAACTGAACTATTCAAGTATGGATGGATGACTGCCCAAGTAATACAACTTGTGTTGCCTTAGAATCCTCCTTGGAAACATTTTCTTTTCCACTGTTGTTTTTGGTTTTGTTTTATTTTTTTTTTTTTTGTTTGTTTGTTTTCATTCTTACTACTTTTACCCAAGTCGGTGTTCCTATTTCTCTAGTTAATGCTCTGGTCTTGGTTATTTAATGCTACATTAGGTAATTCCCCACAGACTCAAAGATTTCAATGAGTATTATGATGATGGTGGGTGACATCCTCCAAGCCACTGTGCCTTGGGAGTCTACACAGAGGAGCATCGCTAAAATTTTATCCCAACAGATAAGTTTTGAAAACGTTTGCTTAGTCTTACTGTCTTAAGTAAAACAAAAAAAAAAAGTCATTAACTTGGCCTGACACCTGGTGGATGTTCTCACGCTGCTTTTGTGGCTGAAGTTGTTCGAGTGTGTCTTGGACATAAGTTAGGACTTTCTGTGTTTTTGCCCCATCTTGTGGTAAGCTTTCATACATACTTTGCTTTCAGAATCATAAAATCGTTTTAGGGGAAAAGACCTTTAAGATCATTGAGTCCAGCCATAAAAAGGGAGTGTTTTACTCCTCTTCTGCCAATGCTTTTGCTATTGCTCTCATGCCTTCAGACTCAGTTGGTCTTATGGTTTATTTGCACATTTTCCCTCTTTTCTATAATTTCAAAGATAATTGTGTCCTCCACGACTCACAGAAACCACAATTCCATGGTCTGAAGTTGCTGTAGGACATGTGAAAGCTGGCAGCCAGGTGATGGATGCAGCTTCCACCCATGGAGCTCAGGTCACAGCTCCTGTCCAGCCATTTCTGGGTTAGTTGTAACCATCCACCTCTCTGAGGGCAAATCCACAGAGATAATGAAGAGCAGTTTCATCTTCTGGGAGTTGAAAACCCAAATCTTGTTATCCCAGTGGATATTAGACTGGATTTTTAAATTTTCTTGTATCTAGATAGATAAGAAGGGGACTTTTCTACATAATTGGAGTATGTGTGACATGTTTTGTATACTGCTTGCATTTGCCTGTTCCAGACTTGCTGGAGAGGAATAAAATACTTTGCTAAGGTGCTGCAAACCCTTCCCTGTCTGTCACCTGCAGACCATTTAGCCCTGTCTTGCCTCAGTCTCGCTAGAATCTTGGTCTTTTGCTGATCCATTTCTGGTCACACAACTTGAGAATACCAGAGCTGCTGTCAGCACAGGGGATGTGCACCAAGCCTTTTGTGTGAGTAGGCTCTTAGGAAGATCACACCATTTGTGAGCTTGTGGGTCCTCTTCTAGGACTTTGCGTTTCTCCAACTTTCAGACATTTAGGAGCCCTGTACACACATCACACTGAACAGCAGACAGCTCTTTCTGTTCCTGGGTTGCTGTCTGGGAGGATGTTAGCATTGCTTCTGCCAGAAGCGTTGGGAACACAACTGCTAAATCTAATTTTTATTGCAACAGCTTCAATTTGGAGCAACTTTTTAGGGGCGCAGACGTGGTCAAACCTTCTTGGATAGTTTTGCAAACACATAGAATGGAAATTAGTGGGATATTTGGACAGCCATCCAATGAAAAATTCCACAGGCTTTGAAGATCTCTAATTTCCATATTTTGCTATGCTGTTGTTCTGAGCTAATTACAAAATATTCTTAGTGATCAGCTGTGCTGATTTACATTGAAGTTGACCTGGTTTTCAAGACTATTAAAGTTTGGTGGAAAAAAGCCAATTCCATATTCTCAGTGCACTATGCACCAAAGCATCTGCAATAAAATCTGTTATTGTTTGAAATAATGACCCTCCTTTTTCTAGTGCCGCAGTCAAGAAACTTTTTTTGTTTGTTTTTGTTTTTTTTCTTTCCAATATATCCCTGCTAAGTCATCCCTAAACCACAAGATTCTTTTTCTGCAGCCCTTTGCCTCTGTGTCCTTTGGGTAAGGAGAGGCATTTCCCATATTGCAACCTGTTGATTGTTGTGGGCACAGCTATAAACTCCAAAATCACAATATTTTTAAGTAATCTGGCAGTATATAGCATGTTAAATACTCATGTTCAGTTGAGATAAGTTCATCTCTGGCAGACCTGATGAATTTAGCAAAGAGCTTTGAGTTCACCAGAACAGCCCAGAAATTAAACCATCCATATATTTTTCTCTTGTATACTAGATATGTAGTTATAAAAACATATCCCTTTAGATTTGCCTTTTGCCCACTTCCACCTGCCTGTACCACCCACTCATTCACCTCCTTCCCTGGCCAAGGCTCAGACTGGGAGTGATTCAGCCAGAATTGTCTCCCACTATGTCTTTGAAGCCCTTCTTTCTGGTCCCACACCAGCCTGTTTCCAGCCACCTCCTAGATCACTGTACATTGTGTATGGCTATATGTAATTTAAATCTGGACCACTGAACAGGCTGACATCATTTAGTTAAACCTGTGTTATGCATAATATACTTTAGATTGACAGTTCTGCAGAATTATCTATGTGTGTGTATTTGTGGATTTCCCATCCTGCCAAAAGTCACACATACACATTTAGGTTGTCCTCTCTTCTTTTTCATACTTCTCTTAGTGTGCTATTCATTTTACGTTCATCCTAGGAAGTTATATATTGCGTGCCATCTTGTGGCAAATGGGGTGAAGTGCCAGCTCTGGTTTTCTCCACTCACTGGCCCCTGCATTTCTGCAAAAGTGACTTTTTCTGTGAAGCCTTTTGAAAATTTTAAAAACCTTAATTCTGCTTTTATTTAAATGGAGAACATACTATGAAGCTTAAACAGAAGAACTATTTTGTCATGGTCGAGGTGGGAGGCGACATGGTGTTCAGGGATACCAGCAGCAAACTTTATTACAACAGTGCTTCTACTTTATACAGTTCTAGGTGACACATGTACACACACCATTGGTTTAGCATAAACATAACAACTCATGATTGGACACACAGCCACATGT
>JAYRBT010000093.1:1499835-1527819 GCA_036023395.1 Myiotriccus ornatus
TCAATAAATACCTACTGTTTAAAGGCATAAAACTCTGTCTCTAAGCAGTTTTTACCTGCCTTTTTTTGGGCATCACTATACATGCTGTTCTCATTTGCTTTATTAGCTGCTTCTGATGTGTAAGAGGGTTTTCTGCATACACATTTACCTTTCCTGTTTCATGATTTGCATGCATTTATTTGATTGTGGTTTCAGACACTGTTCCTACTGTTGTTTGGTTTACATGTGTTCTGACACTGTATTGAGCCTCATCTAAAGGAGACCACGGGTGGTTCTTGCAAGGTAGAGGAACAGGCTGATGATTGCTTTTCCAAGAAAACACTTTCCAAACAAGTTGCCCTGTCAATTTTGATTTAGTACAACTGTTTATAGCACACTTGTATTGCAAAGATAACTGTTTCTTTTGATGTTCTTGTAATGGAATCTCTCCATAATTTATTAACAAGATATCAACTTAAATATTAAGATTTATTGAGCACAGTCAATTTTTTATTGCTATTTAAGTTCAATGAAGGACAGTGTTTATAAGAGAAGTTGCCACCTGTAAGCCGGATAAAAGATAAGCAGCATATATCAAGAAGATCCTTGGTTAGGTTTTGAACTGATACCCTACATTTGGTATGGGAGAACCAACAAAAAAAGATTTTTAAAGGCAGATAAGAAGTACCACAGAGATTGTACTGGGTTATAGAAGATGTCATAAAAGATGAAGCATAAGAAGAATTACAGCATCGGGTTGATACTTGGCCTAATTAATGTTCTGCATGTCTCCTGTATAGGCAGAATGTTTTTGCATCTCAGAAAATTTAAAAATGCTGCATTTTTAAATATAGTTATTGGAACACATGAGCTGGAAGTGTGGTGAGCTAATGTTTAGCTCAACTTCTCTAACAACAAGACCTTGCTGAGCAGGTCCTTGCACAAGAACTGCAGATGGCTGCTGAGTTTATAAGTGCTCAGAAGGCAGGGAGAAAAGGCGAAAGAAATACCTCAGTTTGGGGATGAAGCTTCAGTACAGCATTGAATATGCTGTATTGCTGTATATTCAGTGCTATTGTATCAATTGCATTGAATATGCAGAGATGGAAGTCTATGTGGATACAACAGAAGAAGACAGGATAACAGATACTATCTTATTGCTAACCACAGCTCTCTATCAAGTTATGCTTCTTTCACGTTACTTAATCAAAAAGCTTGCCTGAGAAAGAGGCTGTGATTCCTCTTGTATGCATAGAGCCTCATGCTGCCAGTCCCAGTCTAAGCATGGAAAGGGAAGAAGGATATGTGTCTTGGTGTCTGTGTTATTTTTATTTTACAGCTAACAAAGTTCATTCACCTGTCAGCCTGATTTTCTTTTCAGTGAGTGCTGACATGACTTTTTCCCCATTTTCCTTTATTTAGATGTAGTGTTTACTGTCTACACTGTTCCTTGGGACCCATTTCACTCTCTATGTATTTTCCTGCTATAGTATAGTTTTCCATTTTTTTCCCATTCACTTTTCTCCTTTGTTTATTCCTGAGGTGCGATCTCATGTGCAGCTTTCCTCCTCTGCCACCACTGTACTTCTGTATTTTACTTACCATTATTTTGTCTTCATCTTTTCCCGTTCCTCTTGTTCCTACAGTATAGTTTGTCAATCTGCCCATTATACATCTGCTGCCAGTCTTATCTCCCCATATGTTCTTTCTGGACTAAATCCAAAGAAAGTTATTGTGATACCCCAACAGCAAGAGCTGCAATGTTTGTCTTCTTCATGCCTCTACAGGACAGTGAGAGCAAGCCAGGAGTAACCAACTTCCCATGAAAGACCCAGAAACTCTAAAATTTTGAGTCTTTTGCAGCAAGTTCATAATGAATGACAGACATAGGACGGGGTAGGATTTCAGACACAGCATACAAATTAAAATATATTTTGTATTTGTGCTGTGGAATTTTGTATATGTGCTTTGGAAGCATAGGAGAGCTCAGTCTTTGCTTTTACTCATAAAGAGTAGTACACATATTTAATTGCCTTTTTACAGCACACACCACTTGCCTTCACTACAGTCCCAGCCGCACCTGAGGACAGCAAAACTTGCAGTTCTCCCCTTGGCAAAAATAAGGTTCCATTTACCCATTTCTGTGAGAAAAGGTTGTTTTTTGTTCCTTGTTTTTCACCTGTATGAAATTCAAGATTTATTCAGCCAGAGGAGTTAGTACAAACCAATAATGTAGGGAAGAAGGTCTGATACCTGCTCCTGAGGTAGTATTGTATGGATTAAAGGATCTTTGGTTTAGAGTGGAAAGAACAGTTTCTGACATGAGCAGGCAGGAGAGATCCTGTGGCATGTAGCATTTACACACATGACTTTTTCCTTTCCCCCATTCATCACTTCATGTGTCAGAATAGAAGACATTTCAAAATATAATCCTCAGTTTACACATTAAACTCAGACTGTGATACTTACAGAGCCATTCCGGTGCTGGAATATGAATCCAAATATGATGCATCAAGCTTCCGTAAAAGAACTTTGGGTTCCCCCCATGCCCCTTTTTTCTTTGGCAAGAAGCAACCGCACTCAGCTGTTCAGAGACCTAATCCTACTGAGTTAGATTTGTCATTCTGCACCACCAATAAAGTGTGCAGTGAGCATTGGTATTCGGGAACAATCCATTTGAAGGTTCTACAGAGGACACCCAAATTAGGAGCTGGAGTCTTGTTTTTTTTTTTTGTAGAACAGGGTAGCTCATATTGATACAAATTCACCTATTTTCCTCTTTCCCTTAGGACCAGATAAAACAGCTCAAGATTTTGATTATTTACAAAATCAACAATTCCTTATTCTCACCTTAAAAATTTCATGGGATGTAGGAATGCTCTAGCCAACTGTGTGACAGTGATACCTCCCATATATCCAAGATCGATCCTGTTGAGATCCTGAAAGCAAGCTCCTATCCCTTATACTGAAGGTGAGGGTTGACAATCACGTCAACACATTTGCTCTTGAAGAGGTCTGCTACAAGACGATTAATTTCTATGAAGCTTTAGAAAAATTTGGGATTCGTTGTGGCAAAGTGTATCATCAGTCTATTTTTTTATTGAGTTGAAAGTAACATTTTAGATGTGTGGCATTTAAAGACTTGTCTATGATATAAGAGGAATTTCAGTACAGCAGTGTATCCTCCTTTTAATTAATCTCATTAAAAAGGTTTTTTAATGTTACAGTGCTATGCTATAAATAACTTTGAAAAATTTATGATTTAAAATGAACAATTCCTGTTTGTTGACTGCAGTTATGCTCTTGTGTTTCTAGTTGTAATTTAAAATCAGAACAGTTACTAATTATCCAGCTTCTGCCACTAACTTTTTGAAGTGTCAGAGTGTGTAGGGTTTTTTGTTTTCTTAAGACAGCAAGTTAAAATGCATCCTCTTTGACAGGAATCAAAAGTACGTCTAGAGTTTTACAAAATATATCCTCAATGCAATATTATTGCATGGCTGTAATTTCTAAGACTAAGGTAGTATATGTATAGGGTTAATCACCCCCTTAAGTGACTGGGGTTGCAATGTGGTATCCCCTGGAGAATCTGGATCAATCAGCTTTAATTATCAACTGTGAGTTAGTCAGTTAGTCTTGCAGAGAAACTTGGATCTATGCTTTTACCAACTTTTTCCTCTAACCAGCTTTAGTGTCTAACAGTCCTCTTGGTCCTCACAAAATGATATTTCAATTGTAACCTCATTAACTGTTAGTGTATATTACTAGAAAGGAAAATAGAATCAGAAAATGGTAGCTGAAAATTACAGAGAAAGTAAAAACTCCAAAGGAGTAAGGATTTTGGAAATGATTTAATTAGCTTTGAATAAGAAAATTGTTTCTCTATGAAACCACCTGGTGGTAATAAAGAAGATTATGAGCAAAAATATTTCAATTTTTTACGATTTCTGTGTAGATGATCTGTGGGTTTTTTAGCAGTATGCATTTAAGTAAGAGAAAGCAGAACAGTTAATAGACGTAGTCTAAGAAGCCAGAGCAATTTTGAAATTTTTGAACTGCCCTCAACACAGTTCTGAGTTCTGTTATAATCTCCCTCAAGAGGGAAAGACTTTATAGCATATGTAAATCTGCTAAGCCAATTTTTTTGTGGATACTTTTTTAAACACAGTTGTAATTATGATCATGGATTCAAGAACAAGAAAAGGAAGAATATTAACAAAAAGAATACTAAATACTCCTAACTAAAATTTGTGGGAAGAGGGGCAAGACTAGATGAAAGTGTGAACAGATGTCTAAACTTTCATAAGAATATAATATTGATAAGAATAAAAATAGACTAGATTTGGAAAATAAATAAGACAGTGCCATGCTGAACTGCAGATGTCAAACTCCTAGGAATAGGCTAGAGAAAGCACATACTAAGACTTCAGAAGAGTCTGGAGAAAGAAGACGAAACTTTGTATTCAAGAAGCAGCATGAAGAACTATATTCAGAGCAAAGAGCTGTCTGTTCATACAGAGCGTCGAGATCCACAGAAAACGTAAACAATATTTAAAAGTGAATAAATAGGTGGTTTTTGTGCCTAAAAAGAAACCATTCATACCCAAAGAGATATATATTTAGTGAAAAAGACATTAAATACAGTCTAGATGCAGGAACATATTTTTTTGAGAATGGTCCAAAAATCAGCTAGGTAACCGGACCATGAATATCACTATTATTATTTATAGGTTGGGTATTGATATAGAACCTAATCTCATACCTGAAGATTCAATAAAATGTTGTAAAAGAAAAGAGTTGTTAAATGCAACTAAAAGAAGTTGAGATCACTCAGGAAAATTTCTTATACCATAAATGCATCAAAACTGTCTATAAAAATTTTAGAATTCTTGAAAAGATAATTAGTCCTGTTTAGAGTCAAGAAAGAGATTTCTAGGGTGGTTATTCAGAGATGCCCCAAGGGTGAATAGTCATGGGTGACATGGAATGTGGGAGAAAACTGGCAAGTTTTTGAAGGACTTTTCTGCTCCAGTGGTTTGGAAGTTCACCCCTGAACGACTACAGAACCCTGAAAAAGTAGCAGAATATTTGAAAGCAAAATGCTCTGGCACTTTTAGAGAGGTACAAAATTATGCAGTGTGCTGGACCCTGGCTACGCTTTATCAGACACTGCTCATCACTGGACAACACTCTCAGTGAGAGGAGGAGGAGGAAAGCAGATGAACAGGCCAACAGGTGGCCACTCAAACTGCAGCTGAACCACAGGAACTGCTCAGTAGCAGTCGCCCTTGTACAGAAAAAGAAATCCAACATGAAATCAGTTCACTTAGTGAGGGATGAAGACGAAGTAGGGTCCTCAAAATAGGAGAAAGACGCAGGGCCAGACATAATCTCCCAATCCTTATCTCTGGGTGAGCTGCAAGATATGCAAAAAGATTTCAGCCTCCAGTCCAGAGAGGCCCTGGTGACCTGGGCTGCTCTGATGCTGGGACAGTGTGACCCACGATATGAAACTAGATGGTACGGAAGCCAAACAACTGGATCTCTCTCCTGCCCCAGCAGGTGAAACACCATGGAGAAAGGTATCCAGTACCTGAGAGAATTAGCTGTGCTGGAAGTGATCTATGAGGATTAAAAGAATGAGCAGCCCCCTGTACACTCAGATGAAGTCCAGTCTAGACAATCCATGTGGCAGAAGTTTGTACAGAGGGCATCATCATTGCAGGAGAACAAACAGTGTTTCGGGTAACTACAGGACTCCAGCAGTATGAATATCATCTTTTGTTTCCTCCTTACTGACCTGCACCTCAGCTGTGAAAGGATTGTCCAAGACTGTCCAAGACTGCAGACAGACTAGAAAGTCTCAACCAAGTTAGGGAAGAAATGTCCTGTGACCTGCCACTGTGGACCAGAGTCTCCGTTACTGGGAGCAAGAGCCCCTCTGCTCAAGAGAGAGAGTAAAACCTGTGTTTTTTCCTATGTGACCAAGGAAAGGACATGATGAAGTGGGATGGAAAACCCACCTCTGCCTAGGCAGAGGAAAGGCAGCCACCACAGGAAATTCTTCACTGATAGATGACACTCCAGTTTCCAGTAGGCAAACCTTCAGACACAATAGAAGAGCTGGTGTTACTTCTGATCCTTCCTCCTGGAGGGACCTCCAGTTTATATTCATAAGAAGTGAGCAGTGATACTGTGACCAAAACTAGAGGGACCCTACCTTCAACCAGGTGGAGCAAAAGGACAATTGGATCTGTTGGACTGTGTGAGTCTGATGGCCTGGCACATCAGACCTACTAGTTAATTGGCACTGGCACAAAATGTCCCTGATGCCATTAAGAACTGTAGGGGCAGCATCCATCTCTATTTGTGGGGCGACAGGGGGATCCCAACAGCTAACAATAATGGAAGCTGAAGTGAGCCTGACTAGGAACAAATGACAGAAACACCCCACTGTGACTGGCCCAAAAGCCCTGTGCATCCTTGGTGTAGATTACCTGAGAAGAGGGTATTGCAAGGACCCAAAAGGGCACTGTTAGGCTTTTGGCATATCTGCTGTGGAGACAGTGTCCAATAGATGTCTGAATACCTTGCCTGGTCTCTCAGAGAACCCTTCTACTGTGGCATGGCTGAGGGCCAAAGAAGGACAGGTACTGATCGCTCCGACAGGAGTGCACTGTCGAAAATACTGCACCAATCATGACTCCATGACCCCCATCCATGAGATGATTCATGAACTGGAGAGCCAGGGAGAGGTCAGCAAGATGTGCTTACCCTATAATAGTCCATATGGCCAGTGTGTAAGTCCAGTGGAGAGTGGGGACTGACAGTAGACTATCGTGGCCTGAAGGAAGCCACACCACCACTGGGTGCTGCTGTGCAGGACAGGGTGGAACTCCAGTAAGAACTGGACTCCAAGGCAGCAAAGTGGTGCCACCATCAACACTGTTGATGCATTTTTCTCCATTCTTTTGGCAGCTGAGTGTAGATCACAGTTTGCCTTCACCTGTAGGGGTGTCCAGTACACCTGGAACCAACTGCCCCAGGGATGGAAACACAGCCCTACTATTTGCCATGGACCAATCCAGACTGCGCCAGAAAAGGATAAGGCTCCAGAACACTTGCAATACATTGATGGCAGTGATGTGTCAGGCAGAACAGAAGACGAAGTTTTTCGGAAAGGGGAGAAGATAATTCAAATCCTCCTGAAGGCTGGTGTTGATAAAGCTAAGTAAGGTAAAGGGATACGACCAGAAAATCCATGTTTTAGGAGTAAAATGGCAAGATGGACTTCCTCTCTTTCTCTCTTTTGTTCTCTCTTTTTTTTCCTTTCTTTCTTTCTCTCTTTCTTTCTCTCTTTCTTTCTTTCTTTGCAATGCAATACTAAGAATAATTATTATTTCAGTGAAGTAAAGATACCACAGCTAAATTTCATTTTTTAAACAAAAATGTGCTTTTCAAAAAGTGGGAAAAATGGAAAAAAAATGGTTGAAATTGTGAAAAATGTATTTAAAAAAAATTTTAGGATTTTTTTTTTCTGAAAAAAATTGAAGTTTTCCCATGTTGAAGACTAGTTTATTTCTCATAGATATAGAGACATGAGTCTCAGTTGTCATTTTTGTAGGGAAAAACATATTTGTTAATATCTAGGAAAGAAAATTTTTTAAGAAAAATGTAGAATGGGAGAACTTCTGACTTATTGATTGAATCGAAAGAGTTAAAAGAGATAAAAAATCTGCTGAAGTTTCTTAAGAGGCAAAAATAATTAGCAAAATTAATAAAACTTTATGATGTGTTTTTGACACTTTATAATTCATCTGGTGGGGAAGAGTATTAACTTCTCATCTCATGTGCTCTTGCAGTATAAGTTAGAAATGCTCTACTAAATAACTCTTCCCCTACTATTTCTATTAAAATTACTCAAAGCTGCACAAAAATGATTCTAAAATCCTGTCTAGGATCTCTTAAATATTATTTAACCTAAAAATAATAATGAGAAGGGAATTTTTTGATCTGCAGCTGAAGGAGGACTGTTTGCTCCTCCAGACAAGGCTCCTGGTGAGTTCATAAGGTAGAGAATCCTTTGTTCCTGAACACACTCTGCAGAATCATGTGTTCAGGTAGATTTTTCTCCTCACACCTGAATTTTGTGTCCCTCATTCTGAAATGTGAGGAAATACTTTAACATCTGGTGTGTTGAAACCAGATGGGAAGTGAAGTTTGTGTAACAGAGGAATGCCTCTTGCATTTTAGACAAAACTCATTAGCAATGGAAAAATATGTGAAATAGAACTGACGGGGGGTATGACAAAGTGCTAACTTTGTGAAATAAAGACAACAGAAATAAATAATAATAAAAAAGATTCAGCTTTAAAAGATCCACTGTCAGCTTTTGAGTCCAATCTCCTTTTCTGCTTCAACAATGGATCCAAGGTACCAGCTCTCTTTTCAGTTCAGAAAATATACAGGGAAAAGGACACTCCAGCTACCCAGGGCAACCTGTTGCAGTGCTTAGCCACTCACAAGGGGAAGAGACTTTTTCTTGTGTACAACTTGAAGTCCTTCTGATGTAACTTGTGACTGTTGACTGTGCACTTTTGACAAGGACCCATTTTCTCTGTCACTCCACTTTTGGTTGTGGAATGCTTCAAATATGTGCCCTCAAGCCTTCTGTTCTCCAAGCTAAACTATTCCAGCTCCTTTAGCCTTTACGCATGGTCACTGGGCTCCAGCCCCCTGTCTTAGTGGCCCTCCCTTACCCAGAATTCTCCAGTTTGTGGGTTTCCCTCTGGTGCAAAAGAAAACACAGTGCTTCAGATGCATCTTCAGTCCATCCTCCACCTCAGAAATACATAGGATCATTAAATTATTTAGGTTGGAAACGATCTATAAAATCACTGGATCCAACTAACACTGCCAAGCGCACCACTTAATCATGTCCCCAAGTGCCACATCCTCACGTATTTTAAATCCCTCTAGGGATGGTGACTCCACCATTGCTCTGGGCAGCCTTTTTCAATAATTGACAATCTCTGTTATCCGTGGTCTTGGTTCCAACTACTGCATATTGATGGCTTGGCTCATCTTGTTCACTCAGTCATCAGGTTCTTTATATATCACTTTTCTTCATGACTAGCTGTTCAAAATTTCCATTGCTTTAAAAATGTAGAATAAGATCTTTGGCCTTGTTAAAATCAAGTTCTTCAATCAAAATCACACTAGTTTCCAGCACTGGTTATTTAAAATCAGCTCACAAAAACCTGTCTCACAAAAATGGTGTTGTTGCAAAAATGATGGTGTAAAATAAAGGAAGACTCAGACATGTAGTGATGAGGTATGGCAGCAAGGCTTGTGAGACTCTCAGAGTCTTCTGTATGAGCATTGCGGTTGTTATGGATAGCTTTGCTAGTTGTTTTTACTGACAATATGGATCTGGTAAAAGATACTTTTCTCATAACACAAAATTTGTGTTGGATAACTTCTGCAAGTATTTATTTTTTCAGTGCAGACAAGCAACATCTGACCAAATTAGCTCACTGACTGCAAAGAGAATAATAGTGTACAGAGTTGTGCAGCAGGGAACTCTTACTGGACTTAAGAAAGAATTTGAGACCACAAACAGAAGGAGAGCTTATAAGATGGGAAATAGTAATATTATAATTTTGATATGCACTTGCAAAGGACATTATCTGCATCATCCTCTCATATTTAAGATTCACAGAATCTCATAATATCTCAAGTTGGAGGGACCCATACGGATTGAATCCAACTCTCTGATCTTCACAGGACTGCCTAGAACTAAATGACATGACTAAGAGCATTGTCCAGATGCTCCTTGAAGTTTCAATGGTGTTGCTGAAATGACAGGAAGAGAGAGTTGAAATAATATTCCTTTAATGAGATTTGAACAGCAGAGTTTACTTATTTTTACAATACTCTTCAATCCTATGCCTAATCAAGGGCTTGTTTTCTTGTGGGTAGAAATTTCTGTTTGGGGTACAATGTGGATTTAGCCATAAATTACTCACATGTTCAAGCAGAAATTTTGCAAATATAGCCTGTTATATGTTGTGTTCTCTTGCCTCCACCAAGGAAGCACAAGATTGCTCTTTAGATTGATCTGACTTAAGTTCAAATTACTGAGACAACTGCAGATTAGGTGATTAACAGCCAAACCATTGACTCATCTTCATGATTAATGGTGAAAGGCATATTTTCCTTCCAGCTTATGGTCAGGAGCAGCAGTGCGTCACTTTCTGCTTGTACCCGTCTTTCACCATGGATGGTGTTGGGACCCTATGGCAGCTAATTTTGACTGCATAATTAATGTGTCTGCTCTCCAAAAGACTGGGCAAAACAGCTATGCCAAAGTTGGAGGAGGAGGAGAGCTTGTTCTGCAGCATGAGAAAGGCGTTAAAGGGCCAAGAAACATTGATCTCTAAAGGCCCAAGCAGAATACTGTTCCCCAGAGCAGATTCTCTGTTTTCTCACCAGCTTCATTTAGCAGCATATTAAAAAGGACAAAATTGATCTGCTCAACTGTATGTAACAACTCCTTTGTGAGTGTGACTGAGTGGACTCCCATTCCATCTGGCCTTCAGGTCTTTCCAAGAACAAACTTGTTCAAAAGTAAGTTATGTAGTTGTATTAGTTTGCAGAATTTCAGCTTCCTAGATGCAGAATTGTCTGTGTTCATGTCACTATCAGTGTCTCACTCCTAACATTTCACCTATAATTTTTTTTCATGTGGTAGATGGAAGTAACTAGAACACTGTCTGAGGGTGTTTGTCTTTCTATTGTTGTTCCTTAATATCAGGTCCTTGATGCATCTTTTAAAACATACACCAACTGCTTTTGGTTAACTCCTGGGTTTAGCAGTAAATTACAGTAAATCAAAAATAATTGGTATTAAGCACTCAGATAGCAATTTAATACTATGGCTTATCCTTGTGACACTTCTCCCTAATGGTCTTGAGTACCTCAGAATATTTATCCCATCAAGTTAATGCAAACTATTTAAAATTACTCCATTTGTAGCTATTATTAAGTGTTGTGACATGCTATGATTTTTCTCTGCAATTTTTTTCTTTTAATATTTCCCATAGGAACTAAACAGTTGGAAGTCCCTTCGAGCTTAAAAAAGGGTGGATTTTAATCAACTGCCCAGAGAATGTCTGTTTATGCTCAAGCGGAGTTAATAGGTTTCAACAGCAACCCCACAATGGCCTGAAACAATGAGGTATTTGAGCCCAAAATGGATTTTACAGTATTGTGCATGAATATGATTTTAAAATTCATATAAAAACTTTCCCATATTATGTTCATGCATACTTCATGCATATTTTAGAATGTCATCTTTTGTTCTGTATGCTATTTCTGGCAGAGCTGAAACACTTCCTGGAGCCGTAGATATTGTTGATTACTACCGTCATATGAAGATACATACTGATTTTACTGCATGGCCTTCTTAAGCACCATGATGGTAAATGAGTGTGTATGTTGGCAGGCATTGCAATTCCTGGTTTGTTTGTGTTTTGTTTTGTTTTGGTGTTTTGTTTTTTTTTTAAGAGCTTATTTCATCTAGATATGAAACATATCAACACACGTTTGTTTTCTGGGAAGATAAAGGTAAGAAACATCTCCCCATATTCACCAGCATACATGTCTACTGCTAACCCCATTCATTCCCAAATGTAAGCCTCATCTGATCTTGACAGTACTTCTTTTTTTTTTATAAATCCATAGTTTTTTCAGTTCACTTTGAACACAAAGTCTTAGTATTATCAATCTGATGAGATTTCTAGAGGTTAGTACTTCTTCCATGCTTTTTGTTTTTCTGGGACATTTTCTTGCGCAAGGTTACAAGGGCAGAACATCTAAACAGCCAGCAAACTGTTACTAATACAATTTCTTTGGCACTTTCTTCCATCTCTGCTCAATTCATAGTACATATGAATCTGCTTCTTTGTGCACTTATTTTTACATACTTTTATCTGCGTTGGACAATGGTAAATGGCTGCTTGATTCAGCATAGCTCTCTAAATATGCCATGTTTACTCCTCCTTATCTTTCTATATATTATTGTAGATAGCTCTCAGCAAAGTTGATGTTGACACAGTGTGTCAGCTTTGGCTGCAGGATCCTTTTGCGTGGGCTAAGTGTCACTCTTTAAGCAGTTGATTGGTAAAAAGAGAAGTAACTGTCCTGTCGTGTCTTTTCCCTGTACTTTGTCCCCATCTAAGTCATTGTCACTCTTGGTAAACAAAGGAGTGTTCATTGTGCCACAAGCGGCTCTGCTTTCTGACAGTTCTGAAGATGAAAGGTTCCCACTGGCACTTACGGTAGCTGTGCTTGATCAAATCCTGCAATTGTTTTCCTTTGCTTATCGGCAGGACAGTGGTTGCATACCTCAGTCTCCATCCTACACCACCAGTGAGCTCTGGCATCTTTCCAGCATCTTCAGCAGTTTTATAATATTCCGCAGCAGGAGTTTGTCTTTTATCTGCAGCTCAGACAATTTCTTCTTGCAACCCTACCAGATTATCTCTTACCAATAGCTACAGACTTTGAATCTCTTCTCCTCAGATTAAAGTCTGTAACGGGATTTGTTTTGAATGTTCCTCCCCATTTTATTGCAATAACTCTCATGCTTTTTAGAAGCAGGGGAAATGGGTTGAAAAATGGGTTGCAAAATCTCTGGTGACCTGCTGGTTGAGAATGCGTATTCTCATGTTTAATTCATATTTTTTTTTCCTGAAACCCTTGCCAATTCTGTAGACAAAACCTGCTTGCAAAAAAATGTAAGCTGCTCCCAGTGACCTGGGAATATCTTGGGTTTCCATTTTTATCCGGAGCTTTTTCATAGCCACATGTGGGAAGGATGTCAGTAAGCATTGGTATCTTGGTCATGCCTTTAAGAGGTTCATTCTGGTTATCACTGTGTGAGGTACTCCAGCCTGGTCACCATGCATGTAGTGCACATTTTTTGTTCTGTAGAAAATAAGATACTTGAAAAACTAGTTCAGATTGTTAAATCCTGCAGTACTTGTAGAAAAGATGTGATGTTTTCCATATTGTGACCTAAAAGAGAAGCTTATCTTCTCTTCTCCAAGTTATGGAATTTGCTGGTTATTTTTGTTTACATTTAAATTTTATTTCTCAGGTTTACATGTTATGAGTTTTTTGTATATTTAAGTTTGTGTTCTCAGTCAACTGGCACAGGTTGCCCAGAGAAGCTGTGGATACCCCACCCCTGAAAGTGTTCAAGGTCAGGATGGACAGGGCTTTGGAAGCTGGTCTAGTGGAAAGTGTCCCTGCCCATGGCAGGGGAGATGGAACTAACTGACTGATCATTTAAGGTCTCTTCCAACCCAAACCATTCTATGAATCTATGAACTTAATTCTTCAAAGACTGAAAGGAACTCCTTTAATTAGAAACTGAAAGGAACTTTAATTTTTCTATTTTAAGGAGATTTGTACTCTGATATTACTAGTTCGTCTTTAATTTATGCCATTAAAATTGGGAGTAGTATGGAAGAATAAAAATGTAGCTGTGTGTAACTAAAAAAAAACCACAAAAGCAACCAACCAAAAACTCTGCCTTGTGTAAGGAAGCGGACTTGTTAACAAGAATGTAAAAAATAAAATCTCCTTTTAAAATCTATTATCCTTTTTGACTAGTGCTTTTTCCCCCAAAGAGTGTTATTCTTTCAAGTTTTTGGTAGTAGTTTCAGTAAGAAACTTCTGATAGTATTTTCAGTAAGAAAATTTTGCACTGCTACTAGGTAAGTAAAAAGAAAAACTGTCTTTGCACTTATTTCTATGGTTTTTTTTTCCAGTGGGACTATTCCTATATTTAAGAACATAACTGAATCAGGCTTTCAGTTTATTTGTTACTGTTTGCATATCAAACAAAAATATTTCATATATACTTTCTGCCCCTTCTATTAGTACTTTATGTTTTTCTAGTTCATTTATTACAGTAGATGTGAGCTTCTGTTATCTCAGAAAAACTACCCAATGTTCATGTTCTTTGATAACCAAGCTGCACCATGACAAGTTGCTTCACATTCCACTGGAAGCTTCCTTTAAGTGACTAAAAGCCTGAAGAGCAGGGTTCATTTTGGCACACACAGCTGGGAGCATGGTTATGTGTCTGTCTTACTCAGCAGGAAGGTGGATCTTATTCTTACAGGTGCAAAAGCCGACTTCTAGCTGAGACAAGCTTTGTACAACTCCTGACTCAATCTGGTTGGACTCTGCCTGTGAGACCAGATGGAACACTTGCTGCTCAAGCACCATGAAGCTCCTGGGTTGAATTTGTTTGACACAGAATATAAGCAGGCATGGACACAGAGTCAGACCTGTATGTCATTAATTCAGCCACCTGCAGCTAACTGCGCCCCTGCATTCAAGCAGTGGCTGTGACACTGAGCTCAGTGGTCGCAATTATGCCGGTTTTTTTTGAAAAAGTGTCACCTTTCTTTTTTTTTTTTTTTTTTTTTTTTTAAAAAACACTTAGAGGTGTGTAAGTGTACATTATCTCTTCTGGACTCATAATTCATGAAAGAATTTCAGAAGATGAGCCCTACAAGGAAACTTGTAGTTTCTTCTTGAGTTTGATTATATTATAGTTTGAGATCAATGGTACAATCTTGCTTTGAACTCATGCAGTAAATAACTTGAAAAAAATCTCACTGTAATTAGTTTTTTTCCCTTACCCATAACATTGTCTGCAGGATTAGGGCTCAATCTAGCAGTTTATTGAGCACTTATGCTAGTTGCTGAGCCCTCTGAGCTCCCACAGATGTCAGCTGGATTTGAATACTGATGACTGAATTAAGTACCACAAGAATATTAAAAGTAGGGTTTATAAATCACTGATTTCCCTTGCTACTGATAGTGGTTATTGCCACTTATCATATTGAGTATTTCTTTCTTTAACCTGAAATTGTCACTAAATGCACAGATAGATTTACATCTGACATTGTGTTAATGAAAAACAGTTATCTTATGAAAAGCCCTGTAAACCACTCATACTACTTCTATCAGATAAAAGTAAAAAGGAATTAGGCAACATATTGCTTAATTTTCAAATAAAAATGACCTCTCTCAAAATTGATGGAGAAGTAAATCATCATGGGAATCACGAGGAAAGCTTATTTTATGTCTTTTCTTTTTAGTGTTGGCTAGAAAGGAAATAAGTGTTAATGGTAAAAACATTTTAAGTATACTTGATAATAGCTTATACGTATATTTATAAGCACATACTATTTAATTTTAAGGAGAAAAATCAGAAATTCCCCAATATTGTAGAGATTTGAATATGATTTTTTTTAAAAAAACAGTTTTAATTTAAAATTTTCAGTTGGTTGAGCTAAGACATGCTGATTATATTCATAAGAGATATATTAATTTTGAAACTGCATCTTAAAGTGACTATAAATCAACACCTAATGTGGTATTTGCCTTGTTTACTTTTAAGTGGTGACTTCAGATAGAATATTTTGCGGATTGTCTGGTTGTTCAGCCCAGAAAGGAGAGGCAGAAAAGGAGCAAAAGGAAAAAGTATTTGACAGTCTGTTCACTGTAGTTTATTTTACTGAGGCTTAAAATGTGGGACTTCTGAAATATTTTATTAGCTTCAGTGGTAAGCAATCTCTGGCAGAGTTGAATTAGCAGAACCAGATGGGTTAAACAACAAGAGAGAAAATAAATTGTCTCAAACTTTGATATTGTGGAATTTCAGCATGAGCTGAATTTCCCAAGAGTCCAGGAAAGCATCCCCTCCCATCATTCTCTCCCCACCCACTGCCAGTTGACAGCACTTTCATGCATCTTATTTATGAATTATGAGCTGAAATATATTAAGCAGGGACTCTTTGGAAGATGGAAATTAGAAGAGTGTCATGGAGGTTCATTGCACTAGGATCATTCTTAGAATCTGGCCTTTTGTCTGCTTGCTTGTTTTGTAACTAGACTTCAATGATTAATGCAAAAAAACCCTAAAAAACCACAAACACCCACAAAATAAAAAATCCCAACTACCCTCCAAAAACCTGCTCCCTCTAGTTCCAAACAAATATTTATGTCAGTGTTAAAACATGTTCTACTCCTCTTTATATTTTTTTTTCAGCAGATGCTGTGACACTTGATGGCAAGGGACTGAGGAGAGCAGGTATCAGTCCCATCCATGAATAGTTATAGGAACTGCGACTCAAGCCCACCTGTATCCATGATCTTTGGGAAATGGCTTGCTTACAGGGAAAAGTGAAACTAACTCCGTTACTAGTTGAAGCGTAACAGAAAAGCTTGATACATGTATGTGATGAATTTACTGAACAAGTAATAAAAAAGAATAAATATGAAAAATCACCATAGCTGAGATTTGATTGATACTGCAATTATTAATATTAATTGATTAAATTATTTCCTCTAATTTTTGCAATTAGTAAAATGTACTTCTCACTGGAATTGATGCAACGATGCCACATGATGCAACATTGCATGCAGAGTTGTGGTCAACAGCTCATTGTCCGTATGGAGACAGTGGGATCAAGGGCACACTCAGCAAGTTGACTGATGACCCTAAGCTGAGTGGTGCAGTCACACACTGGAGAGAACAGATGCCATCCACAGGGACCTGGACAGGCTTGAGAGGTGGGCTGATACAAACCTCATGAAGTTCAACAAAGAGAAGAGCAAGGTCCTTTGCTTCAGCAATCCCAGACACACTTACAGGTTGTGCAGAGAAGTGATTGAGAGCAGCCCTGCAGAAAAAGACCACAGGGTGTGATGGTTGATAAAAAACGCAACATGATCTGGCGTGTGTGCTGGCAGCCCAGAAAGCCAAACATGTCCTGGGCTGCATGCAAAGGAGTGTGGCCAGCAGCTAGAGGGTCGTGATTCATCCCTCTGTTCTGCTCTTGTGAGACCCCACCTGGAGTACTCGGTACAGTGCTGGTGCCCCCAACATAAAGACATGGAACTGTTGGAACAAGTCTAGAGGAGGGCCAAGAAGTAGCTAAGAGGACTGAAGGACCTCCTCAACAAAGAAAATAGGCTGAGAAAGTTGTCTGGTCAGCCTGGAGAAGAGACGGTTGTATGGAGCCCTGATAGCAAACTTCCAGTATCTGAAGGGGGCCTACAGGAAGCAGGATAGGGACTGTAGTGACAGGACAAGGAATAATGGTACAAATTGAAAGAGAGAAATTTAGGTTACATATTAGGAAGATATTTTTCACTGTGAGAGTGGTTAGGCACTGGAACAGCTTGTCCAGCAAGGCTGTAGATTCCCTAACCCTGGCAGTGTTCAAAGCCAGGTTGGATAAGCCTTGAGCAACCCGGTCTAATGGCAGAGGGGGGTGGGACTAGACAGTCTTTAAGGTTCATTCCAACCTCTTAACATTCCATGATTGTAAGATTCTATGATATGACTCACAGGAAGGAAAAGGTATTGATTGATTTCAGTGAACACTGTGCTTACAAATTGACTTGCAGAGTTTATGTAAAAATTAACTATACAGGTTGGAAGGTTTTCAGTTTGCAAATAATAATTCATTATAACCCTTTTGACTTGCAACGTGAAATGTAACCTTTAAGTTTTCAATAACTTAAGACTCTGGGTCACTAATTAAAATACAAAGGTTTGTTCTATGAGGTTAAAGAAAATAGCAAATCTGCATAACTCAATTTACCAGGTGACTTTTGAGCATGCAGCATTTTCTGACAGCTAATTGAAAAACATCTGTGGACACAGACTTGGGAAAATCACTGTTGCTGCCTTCTACGCTTTGATTTTAGGATTGACAGAGTGCTTGTAACACTCGAAGGTTACCCCTACATTAATTGTTGCTTCAACAGGTTCCTCTAACAGACTGTAAGTTAATATTCTCACTGACAGTGATTTATAAATGTGCTTTTCAGCAGAGATAATAATCTTATTAGCTTTTGCACAAGATAATCATTGCTGCAGCAAGTAATTAATGAATTTTATGAGATTGTTGGATTTCTAACTGTCATGGGAGCTGCAGACTGCATGCACTTGGCAATGCATGTATCACCACATGATGACTAATGAGGCAAGGTAAAGAAATTGAAAATTTTTTCGTTCCCTCAACATGTAGTTGATGTGTGATGCCAGATATAAAATCATTGATGTACTTGCCAAGTTTCCAGGATCTTGTCATGATTTATTCAGACTTCAACAATCAGGATTAGGTCAATATTTTTAAGATGGTCAGGTTCAAGGAGACTGGTTAATAGATAAGTAGAAGTATTGCTTGTAAATAAAACATTGAATATATTTAAAAAATTAAATTGTTATTTACAGCTTGCATTTTTAGGTCACAGTTGTTCTCCTCCGAAGAAATACCTAATGACTACAGTTCCAAATCCCTAAACTCCATCAGAGTGACTTTATAATGAGACAACACATAAATTCATAAGAGCTATAATTGAAAGAACCATGGCAATCTGAGAAAATAGTACAAATGTCTCTCCAATTGTGGGTGATATAAGAAACAACTGTTTGAATATTTGTGAAACTTTACTTGTGTTCTGCATATAATGCAATCATACAGGCCTATAAAATAAAAAATATATAATAAAAATATATAATATAAAAGAAAATATATAATAAATGTCTGAGGAAGAGAATGAGGTAGCATTCAATATAAAAAATATAAAAGTATACTTAGTATACTTAGAAAATTAAAATGAGTCTGGTGATATGCCTTTCTATCTTGACACATAAGAAGAAACATTTAGAATTATTTGGTTTATTTTTATGAGGTATCAGATAAAGTTTAGGTTTGTTGCTGTGCATTAAATTAAATTTCTTCTACAAGGTGTATATATTTCCTATGAAGTGTGACAGTAAATTCTTCACCTCTTATTTCAGCAAGTGACAGACCTTACTGTCACAAAATCTTCTGACTTACAGTGACCACTGAGCCCAACTCTTAAGTGAATGACCTGTACAGGGATTAAACCCACAACCTAGGCATTGTCAGTACCATGCTCTAACCAACTGAGCTAATCTCAGGGTCGATGCTGTCTCTCACAACATCCTTCTGGACAAAATGTCCAGCATGCAGCTGAAACCCCATGCTTTATGATAGGTGAGAAACTGGCTCATAGGCTGGGCACAAGGAATTCCAGTGAATAGGGTGACATCAGGCTGGTGACCAGTCGCTAGTGGGGTTCCACAGCGCCCTATCTTAGGCCCCGTGGTCTTCAACATCTTCATTAATGACTTGGATGCAGAACTCGAAGGAATACCAAGTAAGATTGCCAATGACACTAAAGTGGGAGGACCTGTCAACCAGAGAGGTTCTGCAGAAAGACCTTGACAAATTAGAGAGTTGGGTAATCACCAACTATATGAAGTTTAACAAGGGTAAGTGTTGGATTCTGCACCTGGGTTGGGGCAAACCTGGTTTTGTGTATGGACTGGGGAAGGAGAGGCTGGAGAGCAGTGCCATGGAAAGGGACCTGGGTGTCCTGGTCGATGGCAAGTTGAATATGAGTCAGCAGTGCCCTAGCAGCCAGGAGGGCCAACTGTGTCCTAGGGGGCATCAGGCATATAATCCCCAGCCAATCGAGAAGGGTGATTGTCCGGCTCTGTTCTGCACTGGAGCAGTCTCAGCTTGAGTCCTGGGTGCAGTTTCGGAACCACTATATAAAAAAACCATTAAACTATTAGAGAGTGTCCAAAGGAGGGCAATGAGGATGGTGAAGGGCCTGAAGGGGAAGCCATATGAGGAGCGGCTGAGGGCACTTGGTTTGTTCAGCCTGGAGAAGAACAGACTGCGGGGAGACCTCACTGACAACATCCTCGTGACAGGAAGTGGAAGGGCAGGTACAGACCTCTTCACTCTTGTGATCAGTAACAGGACTTGAGGAAATTATAAGAAGCTGAGTCACGGCAGGTTCAGGTTGGCTTAGCTGGGCTATCAGGAAAAAGATTTTCACTCAGAGGGTGGTTGAGCACAGGAAGAGGTTCCCCAGGGAAATGGCCATAGCAGTAAGCCTGGCAGAGTTCAAGAAGCATTTGAACTCTCAGGCACATGGTGTGATTCTTGGGATGTCCTGCTCAGGGCTATGAGTTGAACTCGATGACCCTGATGGATCCCTCCCAATTCAACATATTCTATGATTCTGTGATACTGTCTTATCTTTTTAGACAAAATTATGCTTTGAAAAGTTACTTGGTGGACCATTAACTGGTAGAGACATCTAATTTGGCATAATAAATGAAAGCAAGTTCAGTATTTTGCTGCAAGTTCCGTCCTCTTCCATCTGCTCCTGTAATTCCCTCCAAGGTATTTTTTTGTTGGATGATTACAAGTGAGTGTAAAGAATTAAGTTAATCACCTTTCACAGAATCAAAGAATCATAAGATATTTGGGATTGTAAGATAACTCTGGAGATCTTCTTGCCAAATCACCTTGCTCAAACAGGGGTGCCTAGAGCCAGTTGCCAAGGACTGTGCCCAGATGGCTTTTGTATATCTACAAAGATAGAGACTACACAACCTCTCTGAGGAACCTCTGCCAGTGCTTGGTCATCTTTGCAGTGAAAAAGGATTTGCTGATGTCCATATGGAATCTCCAGAGTTTCTGTGTGAGCCCATTGCTTCTGGTCCTGTCACCAGGCATCACTGAAACCACAGCCTGGCTCTATCCTTCCCCTCCAGTGCTCAAATGCATGGGTACAATCTCCCTGAGCCTTCTGTTATCTAGTTTGAACAGTCACAGCTCTCTCACCCTCTCCTCACAAAAAAGATCCTCCATCCCTTAATCATCTTGGTGGCCTTTCATTGAACTCTGACAACTATTCCCATGCCTCTCTTTTACTGGGAAGCCCAGAACTGAACCCAACACTCCAGATGTGGCCTAGCCAGTGCTGAGCAGACAGGAAGGACCACCTTCCTCAGTGGGTTGGTGATGCTTTGCCTAATGCAGCCCAGAATACCACTGGACTTCTTTGCAACAGGGGCACATTACTGACTTGCATATATTTTACCTTGGAGCTGTAATAATATAGATACACAATATCAGAGAACTGGATTTAACAAAATGTGTTAAAAGCATGGTAGTTAATAATATTTCGTTGTAATACTTGCACAAATAGGACTTAGTTTTGGGTCTTTGGTTGTTTTTGCTGGAGTTCAGCCACTGATTCCCACATTCAGGCTGGGTGCTGTGTTTAAGGAGACTCCTCAGTTATTTGCTCTTGATATGTTTCAAAGGTTCCAACCACTGCAGTAAATTCTTCCAAGTGAGATAAGGCACTGTCAAAAAAAAACACCAGCTTTCTCCTACACTTACATATTTTTCTTTAATTTCACTAATTTTGTACATCTGAATCCACTAAGAGTGTCAGAGCTGAATCCTCAAATGTAGAGGATTGGGTCTATTTCCTCACCAGATTTAGACTCATGAAATTAAATTATACATGTTAAAAAAAAAATCATATAATGGCAGTATTATATTTACATCCTTATCTGAGCACAACTGATATTGGGATACTATAATGAAATCTAGAATCCAAACCTGCGTGATGATTATCATGTTAAAAAGTTTGTAAAATAAATCTATCAAAAAAGGTGAAAATCAGAAAATGCCACTTATACTGTTCTTTAGGGACCAAAGCTTATATAGTAGCATTTCATGTCTCAGTTTCTCCCATGTTTTTCCTTCCATAATCATGTTTTAATACCTCAGCCATCTTCAAAGAAACCGGAAGGAGAGAGAGTTCAGCCTCTACAGATTCAGTAGGCAGCTGTAAGGAGGTGACGAGGGCCTCCACTGGTAGCTAAATTTAATACTTAGTAGACCTTTGGCAAACTCAGCCTCCAGATGCACGTAAACCACAAATCAGCATTTCTTCCTAGGACATGGTTTATTTCCAGCAAGGGAGAGAGCTGCATGGACAGGCTGGACAATTAGACTTCCCCGAAAGGGGCAGCATGACCCCCATCTTAAAAAAGGAAAATAAGGAAAACCTGGGGAACTGCAGGACAGTCAGTCTTACCTCTGTGCACAGACAGCAAGATCATGGAGCAGATCCTATGGGAAACTATGCTAAGGCCCATGAAAAATGAGGTGGTGATTATTGACAACCAACATGGTTTTTCTAAGGGCAAATCACTCCTGAGAAATCTGGTGACAAATTCTATGATGGGGTCACAGCAGTGGTGGTTGAATAAAGAGTGACTGATGTCATCTACCTGGATTCATGCAAAACATTTTACACCGTCCCATGCAATATCCTTGTCTTTAACCTGGAACGGCAGGGATTTGATATATGGCCCAGTCAGTGGATGGGGAATTTACTGGCTGGTCACACTCAAAGCGTTGTGGTCAGTGGGTTGATGTCCAAGTAGAGGGCAGTGCCAAGTGGTCTCCAGCGGCTAGTACTGGGACCAGTGCTGTTTAATGTCTTTGTTGGAGACAAGGACAGTGAGATTGAGTGCACACTCAGCAGATTTGCTGACAAAACCAAGCTGTGCAGTGTGGTCACATGCTAGAGGGAAGGGTTGTCGTCCAGAGGGAACTGGACAGGTTGGAGGGGCCTGTGTGAACATTGTGGAGTTCAATAAGGCCAAGAGCAAGGCCCTGCACTCTGAGTCACAGCAATCCCAACACAAATACAGCTTAGGTGGAGAATGGATTAACAGCAGCTCTGAGAAGAGTGACTTCGGGGTGTTGGTGGATAAGAAGCTAAATGGGAGCTAGCAGTGTGTGCTTGCAGCCTGGAAAGCCAACTGCGTTCTGGGGTGAGTGAAAAGCAGCATCGACAGCAGGTTGAGGGTGGTGATTCTATCCCTCTTCTGCACTCTGGTGAGGCCCCACCTGGAGAACTTGGATCTCTGGGATCTCCAACGTAAGAAGGACTTCGACCTGTCAGAGCAAGTCCAGAGGAGGGCCACAAAGATAGTCACAGGCCTGGAGCACTTCTGCTATGGAGACAGGATGAGAGAGCTGGGGCTGTTCAGCTTGGCAAAGAGAAAGCTCTGGGGATATCTTAGAGCCCCTTCCAGTACCTATAGACTAGGCTACAAGTGAGCTGGAGAGGAAATTTTGACAAGGACATGGAGCGATAGGACAAGCAGTGATAGCTTCAAACTGAAAGAGGATGGGTTTAGATTAGATATTAGGAAAAATTTCTTCACTGTGAGTGTGGTGAGACCCTGATACAAGTTGCCCAGAGAAGCAGTGGATTCCCTGTTCCTGGAAGTGTCAATGCCAGCTTGGATGGGGCTTTGAGCAACCTGATCTAGAAGAAGGTGTCACTGCCCATGTCAGGGGTTGGAACAAGATGATCTTTAACTTCCTTTCCAACTCAAACTACTGAGTTAATGGTTCTGGCAGTTAATGGTCATATAATTCAAGGCGTGTAACTTGAATTATGTCTGGGAGCATGGTAGGGAGGAGGAGGAGTGTTGCTTTCCAGTTCATAACATGAGGCATAACTTATCCTTTTTCAGCCAGATTTTGTGATATATAAACACTGAGGGAAAAAGAGTAGATATTACTGTAGAAGAAAGCTGTGCAGACAGAGAGAGATAGATAAGCCAAAATTTGTTTATATTAAGGGATGGCTGGCCATTTAATCTGTCTGAATTTTATCCATTATTTTTATTTCACTGAGTTTTTTTATTTTCCATTGGCTTTCGTCAGTTCTTGCTGCTAATGAATACAACATTGAATGGGCTATCCATCTGTTATATGTGGTGTCTTAATAATTTTTTCTTTAATTTGCAAACCTAATTTTGCTTTTTGATTTCTGTACATCAGATAGAAGAATCATCTGATTTAGCTGTCCAGACTGCACTGGGAAAAAAAAAAAAAAACGAAAAAAATAAGTAAAATGATGTTTGTGAAGATCCTGTTGGTGTAAGTTTATGCTGTAATTACTAGTTAATAAAAGATTATAATAAAATAAAATAGGTTTGAGTAGAATAGAACAGAAGAGAATAGCTCAGTGTGAAAGGGCCTATAATGACCTCCTAGTCCTGCTGTCTATGACATATATGGTGTATATATATATAAAGATATAAATATCATATATATATATATATAGCCTCTTTGCAACCAGAGAGCCTTAGTATGTACTTCTAACTTGACCAGTTAATTTTGAGAATTTGGAATCCTTTCCTGAACTCATGATAAGGTATGGGCATCTCACAAAACTCAATAGTGATGCTCATTCAGCTGCAGTAAAAATACCTGCTACATTTATGTGGACTTTTCCCTGACTGACTGTGATTGTGTGGAATGTTTTATAGCATGACACATATTTATAAAGCTGGTGAAGAGAGAAGTACTTTGTTTGCACTTTTTTTACTTTATTCTCAACATTACTGTTGCAGAAATGTTTAATTAACCTTTGCAGTTAATATCAATGTTTTTATTACATTCTTCAGCTCCCCGTGGCGCCTAGTGAAAATTCTTGATTTCCTTTTCTAGAGAGGCAGTGTGAAAAATGATGAATAAGACTGAACTGTGAAGTTTTTCCTGCCCAGTGGTAGACAAGTAGACCCTAATTTTTACTCTTTTTGATAAACAGTGGAGTTGATGATGAGCTTGAGTTGCCTTCTTCTGCTTTTGTTTAACTGTCTGACCCATTCCTCATGTAAAAGCTGTTTTCCCCACGCTCTGTCTTTTGCTCTGTCTGATGAAGACTGTTCCAGTCACAAAAAGCACGTTTTTAGACCTCTAAATCAGGAAGAATTAGTAAAATCATCATTTAAAGGATCTAACATAAAGTAAATAGAAAGACTGCCTTCAGCTTTTAAATCAGATGTTCTCTTCTCTCTTCCTTCCCCTATGCACAGCACATTGTCCCCAAACCTCTTTTGGGGGGTTTATTTGTAATTCTGTAAATTTATAGGACTAGAGGCTCTTATTTTTTAAAATAAAAAGATACCTATGTTTTCTGGCTAAAGAGGGGACCTAACTTCAGTGGTTGAGATAGGTTCAATAGCTAAAATACACTGAATAGTTAAAAAGAAGAGGACAGAGACACTGACTATGTTTCAAGACCTACTTAGCAGTGTCCATAACTTGTTACTTTTTAGTAGCTTTATGAATTGCTTATTGATTTAGTGTCTTGTTTATATATCAGTGTTAAAAGGTACAGCTACATCATCAGCACAGTTGGCAAGTTTCGATGGAGACCCTTCAAAACTATTGATTAACTGAAGAAGGAGTCTTAAATGCATCTTGGATAAGTACATCTGTTCCTCTACGTTCATAGCCTGTGCATAGCCAGTGCCTTACTCTGGCTGCCACCTTCATGCAGTTTTTCTGGATAAAGATATGCAGGCAGGTCAGCATGTTTCATAAAGCACAAATATCACTAAAATAATATAAAAGATAGGACTTTGTATTCTGCTTCAATGCAAGATGTTGTAAAGCATCACCTGTGATTATGTCATGTTTGTATGTGAACATATTTGGAAAGAAGTATTTGTTTACACCCCAGAAACTGACTTTTGAGGAGTTGATGTAACACCTGTCCTGCTAACGTGATGTAAAGACAGCCTAACAATAAGAACACATCTCTCTTAAATTTATGGCAGTTTTTGAATCTTAGGAATTTACAGTTATGTGTGTACTCTGCATTTCTATAAGAATTTCAGAACAAGAACATAGTAAGTTCTTGTAAGTAAGATATACATAATTTTCTGTTAGAAATAGACATTTGATCTTCAGTCTTTGTTTTTTCTGCTCAGTTCTTAGGAAATGGAGACTGATGTTTTTACATTTCTCCTGCTAAAGTATACATCTTACTAACTTTTGCTTGGGATAGAATTCATAGGTACACAGAGTGTTCAAAACTGAATACTGACTAGTGCTGCTAATTATATGTGTAGGTACAAACAAAGTTTACAAGCAGTTGGCAGATGAAAAAATTCCAATACTTGTTTATAAAGACTGAAAGGTATTTTAAAATATCAGAACACTTTTGTCTATTAATTGAAGAAAGTAGAAACTTTGAACAATTTAGTGTTTGTATGTAAACTCCACATATTTCTGAACATTTATTTCTTTTCATATTTCTAGCATAAACTTGACACTATTGCACATAGAGGGAAGATGCATACTTGCTCTGGAAATTTCTCATCTGGGGAACATATTCTAAAGACATTCTTTTTGTAGCTTCAGCATCAACTAGGGAATTGAGGAAGATAAAACTGAGGAGATAGGCTTTTTTAAACTGTTTACTGAGATGCATACATGTGTGTAAACCAAGTGCTTTTCTCAGTCCTCCAACTGAGACAATAGTCTTTCTGGGCTTTATCAACATAGTAAGAAGTAGACTTAAGCCTCAAAAAGCATCTAGAGAAGGCGAAGCAGTTTGTGTAGTTCAAAGGATAATGACATGGTTTTATTTAGAAAATAGGGTGACCGTTTTGTGAGAAGCCTTGATATCCAAACTAATTCACTTCTTCCTCTAACATTTAAAGAACAATTTTTATGTTTTTGTTTCCATTTTTTTTGTGTGTGTCTGTCCACAATTTGAGGTCAATATTCAAAAGTAATAATTACAAAGCTATTCTCATATCTATCTGAATTTCTTCATCAGACCGGTTTGCCAGTGGTTCATGCAGAGTACACAGCCCAATATTTACACAAGACAGACAAATTCAGAGAAAAATTCAACCTGAAGGTTTCTTATTTCCTTGAACCTTCAACTATATTCACTGAGTTGAATTTGTGATCTTAGATTTCTGAATATCTACCACACAACCTAATGAATTACAGGTGAGTTTCATGTAGCATGATGATAGTACTATAAAATAAAACACTAAAGGACCCTCTTGATTGAATGACTGTTCATAATTTTTTGAAAATTTGGAAATAAGGAGCCAAATATCTAACCACCTAAGGGAAAAGCAACCAACCACCCTCTGCCTCGCTAACCAAACAAATACAAAACCTCTAAAAACCAACAAAAAATGCCCCACGTAATTTCTGCCTCCTGTCATATACCCCTGAAAGAGAAATCAGAATTCATAATGTCTAACCAAGTCAAGCACTAAATGCACTTTTTTAACAGAAATCTGCATTGTTTATATAACATATCTAACTGTCCAGTGTTTAAATTACTTGCTAATTATATTCTATTTTTGAGATGGATTAAAAAAGTTATTTGTATTATAATGAATCCCACGTTTGGCATTTTAACCAACAGCTTTTAGTCAATATCTGAAATGCTTATAAGCAGAGGTAAAAAGAATATGGTGGTGTTGTAGAGTACATTTTGAATGTCTAAAAAGTAATCAATACTAAGAAATTAGGTATTGACTAAAATACTTTCATAATAAGTAATTATTGGTTTGCTCTTTTGAAAATTAGACATTTTCACTGTGGGAATAAAGAGCAAATATATGGTCATGAAATTAGACTGTGACCTTTTCATACAACTTTCTTCTTTCTATGAAATCAGTAGCTTTAAATATGGTTGCACAGCTGTATTGTACTCTAAACATCAATTTTTAATTATTTTAAGGTCAAGTTTGTAACATATGTGATTAGTACAATCCTTCAGCACACTGTTTTTGTTACAAGACCTTCAGCTTTCTCAGGTTACACTCCCAATACTGCTGACCTTCACAACATGGTGTCATTGTTGGTCAGCATTTCCCAAAGTATTCAATAGTTGTCCAATTACCCTTTTGCTAATATCTTTAGTAAAACTTCCATGGACTTCAGAAGGGACTGGGTTGGGTCAGCAATGAGTAGTGCTGGAAATTGCCACTGGAAATAGCCATTGCTTATTTGGATGTTCTGGCCACTCATTTTGTCCACAGTTCACCCAGTCTAGACTGACAACATTAGAGGTGTCTCAGCCTGGAAGCTTGCAGTGTACAAGCTTAGGCTATTTTCTGTTTTCATATTGGTAAGTTTTTAGTTTTCATAGTCAAAGTGAACTTTTAGACTGTCAAAAAAGAGTCCACTCATTTTGTATTAAACTGTAGATCTTTTACAC
>JAYRBT010000093.1:1530743-1557896 GCA_036023395.1 Myiotriccus ornatus
CAAAAGCAGGATGAGTATGGGGAATTACTTTGGGTATTTGTTGCTTTGATTTGGTTTGTCAGTGGCAAGAGTTTATCATATCATGACAAGATGTTCCGTGCACATTGCCAGAAAAGCAATAAAATTGCTTCATATAGCTAGCAGGACCCAACATTTTAGAAACAATCCTCAAATGAACTCTTTGATTGGTCTATTTCTATCAAGTGATGCATCACCAGCTCATTTGGCAAGGAGAAAGGGACTACAGTGTGTGGCAAGAGGTAGGCTGTACCTTTAGACTTTGTCAGATACTCGGGTGGTATGGAAAATACTGTGGCATTGTTTGCAACTGAAAGATTCAAATATGTTTTTAACAGAAACATGCTTTTCCAAACCCTCCAATATAACTGAAATAAGACCTAAATGTTTTTGGAAGAAGTAAGTTAAAAAAAGAGAATTATTTTTAATTTTATTTATTTATTTATTTATTTATATTTTTCTCTTTTCTCGTTGCTCCAGCACAGTGCATAACTCTGGGAGCTGTGTTGAATTCCTGTAAGACACACTGACTGCCCTGAATGCAATATGTCTATCATATTTCGTGCTGTTGTCTGGGGACCTTTTGGAGATACAGTTGCATAGAACGGCTGGGAAAGGCAGGGATGGTCACAAAAAAAGAGGTTTCAGTAGTGGAAATAACTCCTGTAGTAGTAGCTTTATACTAATCTAAGAAGAATGAAGGGAAAGTAGTAATTTTCTTAAACTCTTAAAATATACTATGAGTGTTAGGCTTGAGAATTTATTGCTTTTGCTGGTTTCAAATATAAAGAAGCATTAGAGCCATGATGATGTATAGATTGGGGTCACCTTCCTTATATTCAAGTTTTTCCACTACGTTTCTTAGTCCCTGATCAGAATGCCCCAGTGCAGGATGCATCTAAATCTAAATATATGCATTGTCCATTATCTAATATTGAAATTAATGGGACTTTATTGTCACCTATCTCATTAGAGTACTTATGACCTAATATTTAAAACTCATAACTTCTCATAACATAATGTGGGAGGTGCCTCCTGTCAAACATGAATAGCTCAGGGAAGGTAATACGTGCTGAGTATGTTGCATTCATAAGTAATGCAGAAAAACTGAATTCACGTTTCCTGATTGAATGTCATAGCTCACCATCAGAAGAAGATAACCATACTCAAGGTCAAACTTTGCTACTTCTAGTGGCTTGCACCAGTATTAATTATTTATCTCTTGCAATAAGCATTTCCATAGCCATTTTTAACAAATTTGAGCAAATATGTCTGATTGGTTTGATGTAATCAAAAGAAAAATTGCCACTGTAGTTCTCTGAAACACTGCTGACATTGGAGTCTATGAATCTATGATTTTTTAACAAGGACATAGTTCCCTTATTTACAAGATAAAATTTACAGGAGTACGTCTCAGTTTTGCAGCATCTATGTACAACATATGTCATGCAAATTAATTCAGTGTATTCACAGTGTGCACCAAGACAAGACAAGCCGCTCTTTTCCCTCCTTGCTTTCTACTGACATCCAGATAAAACCTGAAACCAAATTTATATCTATTAGGTGCCCAGCTTTTCAAAGGTTTTTGAAATGTTGTGTATTTACTTCTGTATGCCTGACCAGTGCTTTCTGAAGTCGTTTGTAGCAAGGCAATAAAATACTTCATATCCACTTACGCCTTGAGTACTTGTATATATCTTGCCACTCTTCTGCAAAAAGTATTCCAAATTAGTTACAAATGTAAAAACAATTACTATCAGTTAATAAGTTAGTGAAAGCTTTATTTTGTACTTAAGCAGGTGCTTTCTGCTGGAGTGATGTCTCTTAGTGAGTTCAGTGTTTATGCTTCTGTGCTGCTTTGAGCTGAGCACAGGCAGAAGAGCAGCCACGGCATAATTCAATAAGGAACCCCTAATTTGCTGAAGGCAGTGAACTTGGAAGTGCCTGCCAGATGTCATACTATGGAAACAGTGCTGTGGCAGATGTGCAAACTAGTCATTGTCCACCATTTAATTTTGTTTAGCATAAGCAGAGAAAATATAAGGTATCTTAGGTGTAAGATATTGTAAGATACTGTACTGTATTTACAGAAAGACAGCCTGAGGGACAGCTACAGATACCTGCACTGTATCTACTAGCATTCTATTATTTTGGATATTTGCAGAGTTTATGTGATGCTGTATTAAGTGTTACTTCTGAGTTTGTTTTCACCTTTTTAAAGATTGAAATGCATATGAGAATTTTTTTTTTCTGTGCTTGTAAGATTACTTATGATTTAATTCGGTGGTGTTCATGCCTTTTTAGAGACACAGATGACTAAGCCACATAGCATGTGAGGCTGTGGCCTTAGCGCCTTTTTGGAAATGTCTTCCAGTCTGTGTAGCCTTGAAAAAATATTATTGTTATGTTGCCAAGAGAAATGAGAGTTGCATGTGTTGAGATACAGGGCATGAACTTGCATATTCTGTACACTTTAAAGCTTGCCTGTACATTTAAGCTTTTTCATCTTTTTATTTCTGAAAGGGTATTCTTCTAAGATGCAGAGAACAAATAGGATCACCTTCTATGCTCTTCATGAGTATGAATAGGGATATTTTTATTTCTAATAAAATTCAGCCCACTCAAACTGCTTCTGAATTAGAATAATCTGATTAAAGTATTTTGGCTTTCACTTTAACTGTCTCTTTATCACAGACAAGTCCCAAACCTGAAGCAGAGTAATGCGTGCTTGTGAGATGCAGTTCCTGACTTTTAATGTCCAGAGGCCACTGGCCTGATACTGACAGAGATACTATGATTTTTTAATGATTTTTTTCATTCAGTTTGAGTATAGATATAACTGTCATGCCAAGTCTAATGGCACAGAACCAAACTTGCACTTTCCTTTCAGGCCTGAAACACATTCTCTGGAATGGAAGAAAGAGATTAAGCTTCATTTGTTCATAAAAGGTGACTTTCTGGTGGCTATAAAAGAAACTGGTGGAAAGAAATAATGACCTTAGCAACTATGCTGGATGTCTGTAATCCAGTATAAGGCAAACTGTTTCTAGCAGTTCAATTTTATCAGGGAAGGATGCATTGAAAACCAATAGCAACCTGTCATAGTTATCAACCTGATCTTGGCTAAGCAGATGAAACCCTCTTTGTGCCACTTGATTTGTGTGAGGAGAAGTACTTTGCATGGAGAATTGTTTTCTGTTAGTAGTAATTTTGACTTGCAGAATTGCTGAGCGCTAGACATTCAATGACTGATCTGCCCTTGTCCCAGTTTTCAGCTAAGGTAATTCACCTATACAATGTTACTGAAGAACGTAGTGTTGCATACTCATCTAAATTTTCCAGGTTAATCCTGAAGTTACCACCTGATCCCACTTGATCTGCAGATGTTGTTTGACAGCTGGAGCAATGGGTTTAGAGGAAAGAATTTTGTTGTTGTTGTTTTTATTTGGGTTATTTTAGGGTTTTTGTTTGTGTTTGTTTTTGGTTTTGTTTGCTTCTTCTATCACTGCATCATTAAGTGATATTAATTGTATATTTGCACAAATCTAAACCTGATCTTGAACTGGAGGACCTGGAAAAATCCAGAAACGCAAATATATATTTTAGCAAAAGCTTTTCAAGAAAAATGGGCTACAAGAGCAATCTTTAAGGGAACAGTGCGCCTTCACCTCCAAACTGTTACTCTCAAAAGAGAGTTCTGTGAGTCTTTCCCTGCCCTAATTTTATTTTAAAAACAGTTACAGAACTTTTGGTTTAGTACTACAGTGTCATCCTCTAATACTCAAGATGGTATCGCTCAATTCAGACATCAAGAGGGAGTCTCTGTGCCTGCCACAGATAATACAGAACTCAATCTGTTCTTTTTATGGGCATAAAGAATGGATCTAACAGGTTATTTAAAAATCCTGTTTCCCCACTGATATGAGTACGAGAGCCTGTGAATGGATTGTCAGCTAGATCTAGCCCTAACACTTTTAATTATATTAGCCATTTTTAAGTACTTTTGTTATGTACTGCATAAGAAAAACCCTTGGATCAAAGAATTATAGAAAAAGGGTAGAGAAACTAAGCTCATTTGAGCTCTTCATAAGGGCAAAGAGCCAAAGGTTTATTAAAATGGAATTCAAATCTACTGCTTTTTTTTTTATATATATATATAAAAATATCATCCACTTGCTGAGAAAATAATCTGCTATTTTTTTCCTGATGTGTATTTTTTGTTCCAAGGGGTTATGGATGCACAAGACTCAGTAAGGAGTGTACAAATCAGGCCAAGCTTCTCTTCTAAAGCAAGTATTTCTAAAGGAAAGTATACCAAGAGTAATAACCTAAAAAATGAAGAATATAACAATGAGATAATAACAAGGAAGAACAGTGCTAAATTATCACAACAAACTTCAGAATTGAAACCATGCCCTGCATAAAATTAATGAAAGCTTGGATATGACATATGGTGTCTTCTTCTCTTTAAACAGAAGGTATTTTGGAAATTGTGATGTGGGAGTGTGTCCTCTACAGACTGATAGTATTGTAATAAATTGCATCGTGGGTGTATTTAGATCTGAGTGCTACAGACTAATTGCAATGTATTGAGCTGTGGGGTAGGTGTTTTTAGAAGCTACTTTAGTTCTGAAACATTTTAATTCAAAGTTTGCAGTAGAAGCCTTTCTTGAGAAAATGGTGTGTGATACTGCAGTAGATTTATCATTAGGGCCAAGGGAGAAGCAACTGGCTTCTGCATCCCCTGGTCAGGTCTAGTAATTATGTCTGAGTTACAGAATTTTGTGGTTTATGGTACAAAGTGCTGTACCAGACCAGACTTCTGTTATGATACAGAGTAAGGTAAAGAGTTTGGAGAAAGATAAGTAAATCCACTACAGAATATTAGAGAATAAACTAATTATATAAAAGTATTCCTCTTAAAATGGCACTAGTTTTTCTCTTTCTGTATGATAGGTAGCTAGAAGTACAAGACTGTGTATGGAGAAACAGGAGTAAAATGGTTGCTGCTGTAAATACTCTCCATTCTAAAAGGTAAAGAAAAACAAGAAATTAATGAAAGAGCTACTCCATAAGCTTATGTTATAGCTTGTATTTTTTATCCAAATCTGTTTTTTCCGTGGTGGCATCAAGTAGCAATATTTGGTGAGTGTGAAGGGTAACACTGTGCTGGAGGATATGGTGTCCTTCACAGGAATACCCAATGCTCAGGACATCCAGGTACAAACTGTCACCATCAGGGCTGGGCTTTGTGAACAAAGATTTGAGAAGGGCTCTACCCACACTTGCTACAAGCGCGCTGATGGCTAAAAAAGGCCAGTGTGAGATAGACAAGTCCGGTTGCAGAAGGCACAGCAGAAAGACTCCCCAGGTGATATCGACGAGACGTGATCCTTTCTGCGTTGTCTTTTCTCCTCGAGAGTGATCCTGCGCGTGTTCTCAAAAGCAGCAGCAGCGTTATAGATGGTGTGTCTCCAGCCTCCCGATTGGAGGCCAGGGTAGACCAATGGTGATGATCAATATGGCCAAGGCTGAGGGATTGTTTCGGGGAGTCCTTGTATCTCCTCTTCGGGGCTCCTCTCTTGTGACAGCCAGGGGCAAGTTCACTGTAGAGCACAACGTACAAATTGTACTTTCCTGTAAAAGCTGTGAATTATTGTTTGACTGAACGTTTCACCACAAGGAAAAAAAAAATCTTACTTCTCAACATTTGCAGTTATCTTAATTTCCCATTATTTTCCTAGAATTTCCTATTATTTTCTTCCCATATTGCCTTATCACTCTATTAACTCCCACATCTCCCAAGGCTCCCACAGCTAAGCCATTTTGCAGCTGAATATGACTTCCTCCTCCATATGAAACTTTGTTGCAAGAGATGTAAAATACATAAGGAAAAGGGAAATTTGTATTTCTGAGCATTTAATCAAGGTGCTTGCAGTATTTTTCAATGTTGCTTATGTCCAACATGTAAAAACCAAGTCTGTGGTACCTGAAGGCCACTGTGGCTGTTCGTGAGGGCCAGAGGAAGAACTTAGACAGATGGAAGACATACCATTAAAATGGAGTAATTTAAGGACAGTATAATAAAAAAGGCAAAACACGATGGTATTCAATGTCTGATGAATGTTTCTTCATGCTGGAAGACAAAATATGTTTTCCAAAAAAAGAGGTGGACTAAGACCTGAAAGGTTCTCAGTAGATTTTTTCTGCACTTAGGAAAATGGTTTTGGTAATTTGTAACTTGCTTTCGTCACTTTTGTTACGATTTCTTATAAGGAGAATAATTTAAAATAGAAAAGTAGGGTTTATAAAGGAATTACAGTGGTCTCCAAACACTGTAAATCAAATTTCAGCATTGCACAGAATGACACAGGTGAGACTTTAATTTTTACTGGAAGATCTCATTATTTTTTTAGGTACTGTTCTAAATGGCTGCAGTGTCCTAAACCAAGTAACTTGTATTATGTGTTTAGCAGAAAGAGGAATTTATGAAACAAAGCAAAAGTGCACTGACAAAGGAATATACTTTTCAAGTATTCTTTTTGTGAAAAATGAGTTACATGGTAAAAAAAAAATCCTAGGTACTTTTGCTGTCTCACAGGAAAAAAAATGACGTTTCAGTTTCTCTGATCTTCAGTAGGATATTGAGAATTTACCCATCTCTAGACTGATGAAAGAGACTTCATGACTTCTCAGCTGCATGATCTGTGATGCAACTTAAATGTCACTTTTTCCCATGATCACTATTTGTCTCACCATTTGTCTTACCTTTGTTTCTTTATCTGTCACTAAGAGAGGGATAATTGTTCCTGAGGTATGAAAAGTGCTATATGTATTGAGTTTAGAGTGATTTTGCCACTTGAAATTTTATATCCTATGTGTTGTCAAACATTAATTGACTGAGGACTCTTACAAGGAACTCATGGCCTTGAAATCTAACCATTTCCCCCATTCCTTTGTTACCTGAACATGTGTATTTTTCCATGCCCGAGTGTATAGTCTTCCTGGTATTCTGAAATAGAATGTAAAAGCAAAATTTTCCTGTTAAACTTGTTGCTTTAGTATTTTTTGACAGCTCTAAACATCTGTTCTTTGCCACAGCCTAATGTAAAGACATGTTTAAATGTAGGTTGGTTATTCCAGTCATAAACTGGATAGGGTTTGAAACAGCTTTACAAGCACAAATTGTTTTTCCTGAAATTGTCTAAGACAAAAATGCAGTAGTCTTCTGTGAATAATAAATAAAAAGACTATATAATATGCAGAGAAACATAATGAAAAAAGCTCCTTTCCTCAGAAAAACCTTCTGTACCATTCAGATTGTTTCAGAAGCAAATTGCGAAACTCAACAATCGCATTGTCCAGTTAGGGATGCTTTTGTCCATTTCAGTATACTGAAGAACCAATAACTGCTCCTGCTTGACTGTACTGTTTTAGGTGAGGTATTTTTCCCCAATTCCTTTATTTCACAGTATTTATTTGTCTTTCTTTTCCCCAGACACCATTAGTTTGTGGTAAGAATAATTGCATACCTTCTAGTCTCTTTTCACAACAATCAGTTCTTGGGTAGTACCTAAAATGATTCTTGTTTTCTAATTCCAGTGGTGTCTGAAGGAGGCAAGAATGGCCTTCTGAGCTGTTAGACTCTGAAATGAAATAGTAAATCAACTGCTGATAAGACATATATATCATATTAAACACAAGGAATCCACCAGAAAATCATTACACTAAAAAGCGACAATGTTGATTGATTAAAATGGTATGGGCTGGATAGTATTAAATCATAGTAAGTGATGTGACATTATGATTTTACATATCATATTTCTGTCAAGACAATGAAGGTAAAAGGCATTGTCATCAGATGATAACGGACAATAAGAGGAATCCTGATGTTAGATTTATTACTTGGTTTAGATTTAGAAAGAAGTAATTCTTGTCTTGTGCCACTTATAAAATGACTGTAAATTTAGTGATGATGTAAAATTCAAAGGCAGAACCACTTATAGTTTTGACAAAGTGCCAGCTATAAAGTATTTACTGTTCTCAGTGGTTCTGCCTTGCGCACTTAAATATTTATCAGAAACATGAACTCTTCTGATAAATGTTTCTGATTTTTGCTTTGGATTTTTTTTAATATTTAGATTTTTCATCAGAAGACGACCTCCCATATTTCACAATAGTAACAATCTTTTGCTCTTTTTTAGATTAAAAGGATGAAAATACATTATTTTTCATAAACTACATTCTCAGCATATTTATTCCTTAGACTATGAAGTGCATAGTATTTAGAAGACCCCATTCCTTTTGTTTCTGATTCTGATGATAGAGATAATTGGTGTCATGAATACTAAGGACAGTCATAACTCACATGTGCTTTTCGAGGCAAGAGTCACAGAGCCTTGTCACTACTCATGTGCTCTTATTTCCTCCTGCTGATAGATTAAATTTTTTCTCACATTGTTATTGTATTTACTATCTATATTTGTGACTGAAAAAGCACTGGAACAAACACCTTTGGCACCTGTGACATATCTGTGCAGTAAGTCCTGAGGAGGCCATGAAGATGCTCAGGGGACTGGAGCACCTCTACTACAGAGACAGGCTGAGGGAGTTGAAGTCGTTCAGCGTGGACAAGAGAAGGCTCTGGGGAGACCTTAGATCCCTTTTCAGTACCTAAAGGGCCTAAAAGAGAGCTGGAGAGGGAGTTTTGGCATGGGAATTTTGTTGGACTGATGGGACAAGGGGTAATGGCTGTAAACTGAGAGAGAGCAGGTTTAGGTCAGGTATTTGAGTAGAAATTCTTCACTATGAGGGTGGTGAGGCACTGGCACAAGTTACACAGAGAAGCTGTGGAAGTTCAAGGCTGGGCTGGATGGGGCTGTGGGCAACCTGACCTAGTGGAAGTTGTCCCTGCCCATGGCAGGGGGAGTTGGAACTAGATAGTCTTTTAGGTTCCTTGTAACCCAAACCATTCTGTGGTTCTATAATCGTATCCTCTACTGAACTGTCTGCCCCAAGGAGCTTGTGAAACAAGAAGAGATATCATAAGCAAGTACTGGTTGTGTGTGTCCAATGAAGACCCTCAAGGCTTCAGTTTCTTTTGGTATGATTACAACAAATTTATTGGACTGAGACCAGATAAAAAGAACACAGATATTAAATATTGTTGCAGACCTCAAGTCAGTGATGAAAATGCATAAAAAGAAGCAAGGGCAAAACCTCTGCAGATGTCACTGAAAACGTCTGCCACCACACCTGACTTCTCAAGGTCTGCTTGCATCCTGTGCTACTGGGAATAACGCTGTGAATTCAATTATGCTAACTCCCGAATTGGTTCAGAGTAGTAAAGCAATGGCCTAATTTTGGCTTCACTGTGGCGGTGAAACTCCTGCTATCCCCCTTACCCCCCTCTCCCCCGGCCCCCCCCTACCTCCTCTTTCAAGATTTCATTACTGGTTTAGTGTAGGATATAAGTGACAGACCATTGCCTTTTATACCAAATGACTACAAAAGTATTTAGCTGCAGAGGATTAATTTTTTCACATTCATGGTCAGGGAATGTGAGACTGACTTACATTAAATTTCCCATGCCATTTGGCTTTCTGAGGCCTGTGCAGTGAAAATGAAAAAGTTTCCATGGCCTGGATGAATTTCTGATGAATAGATAAGGCTGTGTGCAGAGCAGAGATCTGTGACCCTCTGCAGCTTGCAGTCATCCACTCTACAGCTTCTTTGACATCAAAGGTTGCAGATTGTTTTGAATGAATAGAGCCCTTGCAAATCGCATCTGCTAATCACAGAAGAGCTGGGTAGCCGTCATCTTAAAAAACTAAGAGTTTGTGAATTGTGGCAGATTATTAAGGTCTTCTTAAAGTACTTCGTCAGCCTAAATCCGTAGAAACTCCAGCTGAAAGTTAGCTTCTCTCTTACAGGCTTCTTTCTTTCTTCATGTATCCTGTGGACGTAGAAATACATACCCTTCATAAAAAAGAGAAAAAAGTAAGGGCACCTAATAATCAAAACTAGTGAGGTTTGCAGTACAGAGTACCAGAGAAATACTCAAATATCTCACAGGAGCTGTGACAACCACACCTCCAGAATGTTTTATTTTTGCAAGTAGCTTTAGAGGGCTGGTGTTTTCTGTAGGCGGAGTGGGAGGCTGGAAAGCAGTCTTGTTTCATATAAGTTTTCTTTTCCTCCTACAATCTGATTACTCTAAAAGCTTGTTTGTCATAAACTTTTGTCTTGGTTGTTACAGGCCTATCTTTCTTTGGAAGGCTGTAATAGAGGTCTTTGTGATCCTGTAGCAAGAATTAAAAGGGTTTTGAGCATTCTAGTGATCTGCCTGAACTTTGTCTATTCTGAACAGAGCACTTTGAATTTATACAGTACATTCATTCCATCATCAATTTGAATACGAAATTTTTGAAGTTAAAAAAAAGAAAAAGGATGTCTTTTCTATAACGGGCTGTCTTCAGTTTTCTTATTCCAGACCATTTTATGGTCTTATTCCTTGCTCATGGTGGGAGGGTTGGATTAAGATGCTTTTTAATTTCCCTTTCAACACAAACCTATGAGTCTATGATTCTGTGATTTAAAGAAAAAGAAAGAATCCCCTGCTTTCACTGCAATCAGTGTCCCTTCTTATACAGCTTAAAAAAAAAAAAAGAAAAAAAAAAGAAAAAAATTAGTTCTTTGGCCCACACGTTTCCCGCCCATAAATTTCACCCTTTTTTGGATTATTTATTCAAAAGTATTTCTCTTTGTTCTTCTGTTGCTAGAATACAAGTTGCTTTTGATCTCGGGCTCACCACTTATGCCAGAGTTCAGTGCTCCCATATTTTTCATAAAGTTTTACCCCCAGCGTCGCTAGCACCTTTCCCGAGAAGAAAAATTACCCTGGCGGTGTCTGACGATGGGGTTCGGCAAGGACGGCGTCGAGGACGGGCAGGGGCTGCTCGGGAGCCGCTGTGCCGGTCCCGGACGCTGGATGTCACTGCAGGACCGGGGACGCGGCGCAGTCGAGGGAGGATGGAGCGTCGTCCCGCGGGCCCGCCCGTGGTGCCAGGCGCAGCAGGGACGGGGTCCGAGATGCCCGAGCCTCCTGCGAGTAACGTGAAAGTGCAATGTATCTTTCCGTCTTGGAATTGATGAATTCCAGGACATGGAAAATGCAACAAAACCAAGATCGCTGTAGAAAGAAATATTTTAGCGATTCCAACTGTAAGATGATGGGGGTTTTTTAGGTCCCGAAGGCTTTTACAGAGATTGCTCAGGTAAAATCAAAATTACAGATTGTGAGATACTAGTGTGATTATTTACTATTGTGTTCAGTACAGTCAAATAGAAGATTTGTGGCTTTGTTAATTTTTATACTTAATCTACAGCTTTTTTCCCCCTGAAAGTAAAAGAAGCTGATCTCAGCCTGTTACATTTTCTTTATATAACTTTTTATATATCTGTCTCCACTTTCCACTTTTCATTTCCCTTGCCTTCACGAACCTTTCCTCTCTATACTCCCCAACATGAAACTTCAATTGCATTCACTGTTTATGCATATTTTCCATTTTTTTTTTTCCAGACAGATTATCTTTTCTGTCATGTTCCTCTTCACTCTGTTAAACATTTTACCCTGCCCATCTTTATACCATGGTTCATCCAACTACAATCTCCTTTTCTCTTCCTCCCACCTCACTTTTCCTTTCCTTGATGTTGCTGTTATATATTGCCTCTGAATGTTATCTTTTCTCATTATTTTTCCTTACCTGTTTCGGTTTTTTATTCTTCTGCCTCAATCAGCTGAATTCTCTCCATCCTTACTACGCATCTCTGAAAAAGTGCACATGTACTTCTTGACTCTTTATTTTTCTTATCACTTCAGGGACAAGGGGTAAAGGACAAACAATGACAAACCACTGTCTGACCAACAATTTTTGTCACTGCAGAGAGATCTGACTTTGTCTGCAGAGTTGTGGTTTCTAGTGCAGCTGGTAAAATAATGCCTTACAATCCAGACTGAACTCAGTCTCCCTCACTTACTAGTTTCCTTTATAAGTCAATTGCTTTTTTATTTCCGAAACTTCATTATTCTTAGTTGTTAACCCTGGAGACTATACTGGAACATACATCATGTATGCACCAAATGTATTATTCATTTTAAGTTGTTGAAACTGAAAAATTAGTAGGCATCAGAGTGAACATACTAAACACAAATAGGTGATAAGGGCAGGGACACCTAGTTATAAGTGAAAAAATGCTTCCTCAAAATGTTTCATACCACTCATCCAGAACTGATTGCTCAGTCCTGAGCCTCATTTAGGACATGTAAGTATCTTCAAAAGACCTAAGCCTTGAAGCATGAAATGTCAAACTCAAATGGAAGCTGTGTGAGTAAATAAAAACCTTGACTTTAGAGACTCTTACATATACAGTGATCTCTTTCCTTGCTAACATCTTTTTATGATGTGAATGCTAACTAGTTTTCTTTCAAGCTGATTAATCAATGTTATAAACACCAGTCTAAATTTATTGAAATTATTTCTAACATCTATAGAGCATGGATTTTACTGTTTGTTATGAAGTCTGATAGAGAAAGTTCAAGCCCGAAAGCTTGCACATTATTTCCAAACATGCCAAATTGTTAGGTCAAATCCTCCTACAATCCAGGTTATTTCCTATTTAGACCATCGTTACTATAATGCCACTAATATTTGGATACATTATTTTATATTTTTTGATATGTATATAAAATGTTGGTCATATTTTATTACTACAGAGTCATTACTGAAATATCAGTTTCAGCTATTTTTTCTTTATAAATTGGGATTGCTGATTAGCTGCTAGCACAAGGTATTGTTTTTGCCCACCCACCAGACAACCGATCAGACAATGAGACATAATGCATACAAGTAATTCAGCTGTGCTCTTAGAGCGGATGAGTGAGTTGCAACACATAATGATACAGCTCCATTCCCATCCTTTTTGAAGACTTAATAGGTGCCATACCTCTTGAAAAAAAAACATTGCAGCTATTCAGCTACTTGGAAATGTTTTTCTCTCAAAGGAGGAGGATTTTTTGGGCATTGCCAGAGTGGATCAGAAGAGCCTTTGTTAACGTGGGGATACTAGACCAGACAAAAACTAGAATCAACTGTATCAAAGTACAAATGGCAGTAAGGAATAAAATGCCCTCTCAAGACAAAATAGTGTTAAGCTCATGTACGAAAATGCAAGGCTTTTTATCCATACAGAAATCTTTACCCTGATGTTTATTAAAGTAGCTCTTGATACTTTTATAAACCATTTTAATATTAAATTTTTGAGTCCTGGTAATATCTTGTTTCACTCTTCAAGCAGCTGGAGCTTCTGGGTGGATTGTCCCTGAAGTTCAGTGATACAGTTGTGACAGACAGTCTACCACCAAGCTATGTTTTTGGGCACTGTAGCAACAAACCATGTTGAACACTGCTGCATGGCAACTAATATGCTCAGCTGAATGTAAAATGACATTGAGATTCAGTATTTTGAAGTGTTTCTGATTGGTGCAGTGATGTAACCCAAGAGTCCCAAAGGCAGAATCACCAGTGAAGGAAATCTATCTTAATTAATTATATATATTGCATGTAGACTACCTGTAAATTTGGATTACATTGCAAACATACTGTTTGTTGTACTAGACTTATAAAATGCTATGAGACTGTGCAGGGGCTGATGTATTCCCTCTTGCTGCTTTCTCTCTTTGCTCAGCAGGCTGCTAGCCACCTGGAATTAAGGCAAATAAACTCTACTTTCTCTTCAGTTGTTTTGAACATGTTTGTTGTTGCTAAAGCAACATGGTGTGGTTTGGTGGGCCTTGACAGAAAAGCCAGTTCAGGCACTGCAGGACATTAAGGGTATAAGACACAACTGACCGTAAGCTCAGGACACTTTGCTGTGCAACCTCAAGGTAAATTCAGAAAAGAGGTTAAAAAAATATGCCAATACTCTCCCAGTTGCAAAACATTCCCTTTTCTAATTTTTCCTCTCATTTTTCTTTCTCTCCTTCTCTTTCTCTCTTCCTCTTGCTCTGGCTCCCCTCCCCAGCCTGCAGCTGGTAATAGTTTACAGGGCATGTTGCTGTGTTAATACCTTGTTAAGGCTGTTTCAGCTGCTGGGTCTTTGAGAGGTCAGTGTCAAGACTGTTTTATTGTGAACCCTTGATATGCAGGGTAAAGCTGGGGACAGGTAGAGCTTTCACCCTCTCAAACCGCAGGGAGCTGAGCTGCTGCAGGCACCCCCTCCCACAGTGTCGCACTGCTGGCAGCATAGGCAATAAAAAATAATATGTTTCTGGTCAAAAGTAATTAGGGCAACTTAAAGAAGCACTTATATTAATGGACTAGACATCACATCACCACCATTGCCTTGTACCTTTCAATTCAGCTTGGTAAAGATGCAGGTTTAAAAAGCTTTTGAATGCTGTTGTCTGTGCAAAAAAAATTCTGCGGCTCATAAAGTAAAAGTGAAAATAGGAGCATATAATTAAAAATGTGAAATGTTAGTTTTGTTGTACTTCTGGCACTGGAGTCTGAATCTGCAGGGCTTCTAGCACAGCAGAGAGTATTACAGATAAGCTAACATCTGGATTTGAAAAGACAAGATTGGGATGTGATTTCACATGTTAAGAAATTATTTTGTGTTTTCTCATAGAACTTGTTTGAAAAAAATATATATTAATTATACAGTGAGAAAGGAAGGAAAAAAACAATGAAAGAAAAGTGAAATATATTTTAGAGGTCAAATGCAAAAAGAAAAATCCACTTTGTATTTGTAGCACTTCTAGCACAGAAGGGAAAAAATGTTACCTAAACCACAGCGGTTTTATTTATTTTTCTGGTTAATTGAGGTCAACTTTTGCACTTGGTTGTGAGGTTAATCATAGGCACATTTATGGTTTTGTAACATTGCTTTATTCACTGGCTCTGCCCCTATTTTTAAACATTGGTTTATTTAATAATATATAAATAAGGAAAATTACTTCTCATTAATTATTTATTAATTTAGAATGCATGAGAACCAGTATAACATACATACATAAATATATATATATGCATATGTGTGTATATGTATATGTGTATATATATATATGGCATTCAGTATATTCATGCATATCCTGAAAGGTAGGAATGCAGTGAATACTCAAAATTAAGGAATAGGATCCCTGAAAGTATTCCACTGGGTCCGTTTTGAATTGTCATACTAATCAATATTTCTCCTTCAGAAATGGAACTGGGAATATAGCTTAGATACAGTCACACACTTTACGAATGTACATTTCCCTTTCATTTTTCATTTTTTTACTGAAGCTGCTTTAATTTATCACTTATATGTCCCAGCTATGCATATCATTTCCTGAGAAAATAAAGGTATAATTGTCTTAAATATGAACACAATGTAATCCTTCATTTTCTGCTAAATACTTGTGAGATATAAGTTAAATTCAGCAGCAAAAGTACAACGCTGATATAGATCCTGTGAGGAAAAGGCAAATTCTGAGCAATAAGCCTGGCAGTGCCCTCTGAACCCCAGCAGACATTGGCTCAAATGCTAGGTAATCAAAATATATCCTGCTTCTAGGAGAGGACAAACAAAATACTGAAATGTGCTGAACAGCATGAAAATTCAGGGTACTGGGCAATTGCAGTCAGAAAACATTCAGCTACTGGGAATCTGTGAGCACACATGCCAAAACAAGGTTGCTGAAGGTTTTAATTTCTTACAAATTTCATCAGAAATAAACGGGGGAAAAAAATCATTATTTTTGTGGTACCAAGAGGCTGGAATGGCAGTAAATTCTAGTGCTTCCTGTGAGAGTCTGTTTGGAGATAGAAAAGGAGAGGATTAGGCCTGCTGTTTTTTCTTGTCGTAGATGGAATTGTTAGCAGAGGAAGAAAGGAAGACAAATACATATACCTCAGTAGTGCGTATCTGACAGGATTCAGTAAAAATTCTTCTCTGAAAGTCCATTCCATCTGTGGTGTTGCCACTGAACCTAGTTTTCTGTAAATGTAGACATTTGGTACATCTTTATTTTAAAGATAAGCATGAAGCAAGTCTGTAGAAAAGGCTTGCATTACATTTGCAGTGGATCAAATACCTGCTGCAGGTGAATGTGCAAATGAATTGCGTTAAGAAGCCTTTTCTATTATTTGGTTATTTACTCACGCCTTGGTATGAGTGATATGAGCAAACTTGGCTCATAACCATACAATTATGTTTTTGCAAAACTGTCTTCTGTTTCTCCCTCTTCTCTGGCTTAAAAGTTATTGATTGATGTTACTGTTAGTTACAGTTCAAAAATAACAGGTTTTTCTCTTGTTCTGCCTTAGAAGGTATATATCAGAGCTGTGACAAAATAGTTCCTTGCACACTTAGTCTCATTCTGGCAGTTTTTTTGTCTATCCCCAGCAATCTTCCACATCCTTCTCTTGTCAATTCTTCCTCCACTATTTCTTCTGTTGAATGAACGTGACCTCATCCAGAGCTATTTAGAACAGTATGTGGTCCCTCCCTTACCTATTATCTCTATACCAGTGATGATACTGAATGGGATGAGTGGGAGTAGCTTAAACAGAGGAGGATTAAAAAAAATAACAAAGCACCACAGCATTTTTTAATACTGAAAGTTTAGATGGAAAAAAAGGGGCAAAGGGATGTTCACAGCCAGCCTTTTATATTTTTGAGAAAAAATTTAAACCAGCAGCAGCTAGAAAGGTAATGTGAATAGGAGGTGATGAGGAATAAAACTGATTAAGGACTGAGTAGACAAAAATGAATGTTGCTGCTGCCTAAAGTGCTCATCCTTCCAAACCTTTCCATTCCATCAGCAGAGTAGACAGAACTATAGATAACCTCGGTAATAACATCTGTTCAGGATGGATGTCAAAGAATATTAACTGGAGGAGCTGCGAATGCTAAAATAGCCGAGTTCTCCTGGAGGTATGCCAATAAATGATAGTGTAGCAGTCTTTTCAAGAATTAATATTCTTCAGGCACTAAGCTGTCCTTGTCTTGTATATCAGGTCTGGTGGCTAAGATGCTGTATCTCCCAAGATAAGACTGCGTCAAACAGATAGCAAGTGTGTGGCCGGAGAGGTCATATAATCACTTTCTGTGCCTTCTCATCAGCTTGCTTTCTCCCCTTGAATCTGGCAATTAAACGACTTTGTATCCCAGAAATGACCATTTTTATGTTAACTTACTCAGAAAGACATTTTTTAACACGGTTTGAGCACAGTGATACATTTTCTAACCACGAGTAGAGGAAATGGGTATTCACAACGCTTTTTTGGCGTTGTGAAATTTTTGCTGGAAAAATTATGAAGTGCTACGAGAATTTGCTTCCTCTGGAACTGATACAGTGGTATTAACAAAGTTATGATGGTCTCGGGCAATGTTAGGAAAGCCTTGGAAAACTATTGTGAACACAAATAAAGCATGAGGGGTGGAACTACTTTTTGAGCATAAAACTGGGAATCGTATCCTTGACGTTTGATTCACCATCTCGTTGGTTTAAAAAAGACTTTGAAACATTAGACAATAAGTTATTGAGCCTAGATTTCCCTAGAAAGGAGACTGTGTGCCAACAAGAGTTAAACAGACACCAGAATTCCTGTCCTGTGGAAATTAAAAATAGTGTCATTCAGAACTGCAACAAAAATGACATTTTGAAATTTTCCATATAATGAAAATTCTGACATTTTGCTTGGAGAAGGTCAGAGTGACATTTCATTGTGAAATACTGAGAGTATTTCTGGGGCTTCTTGGGTCATCTCTAATCGCCTGTCAGGCAGAAACCTGAGGATTTGGGGGTCCTGTTTAGCGCAGTGCTCTTGGGGTGCTGGGGGGCAAAGAGATTGGAGGCATGGTCTCTGCAGCAACCTGCCTGACCGGTGACCATGAGGCCAGATGGATGGGGTGGCGGGATGCCAGGCAGAGCCTTCCAAGTTTTATTGGGATTTAGCAACAACCAAAATGTTCTCACCCAACACTTTTATAGATTAGTATGTTAGAAAACCAGGAAAAACAAAACCTCTGTGTTTGTAAGGTGCTTTGTACTCTGTGACTAAACAGTCTTCTAAGCCAGCTAAAGTACCTCATTCTTTCTCATTCCCTGAACATGTTAAACTTTATAGAACATGCATTACTTTTTCAAGACAGAGAACGATGAGCTTTATCTTTTTATTTTTTTTTTCTTTTAAACTTTAGGATGATTTTACATTCTGTGGCTGAATTCTCTTCTCTTGGGCCCTCTATTATCTGGTTATTGCGAGATAACCTTTTAGTTTACTTTTTTCTTTTTTTTTGCCAGTTGTGTCGTACAGTATAGTTGGGATAATTCCAGAGGTTTAAGAGCCTCTCTTCCCATCTGTTTTCTTGAAATTGTGCAGTCTGACTTTGTAGTGCCATCTGGGTAGGAATAAGATCTGATGGAATGGAATAATTTTATGTAAACTATGATGAATGCATTATATGAATGGGAGACAGAGATGTCAGTGAAAATCTAGTCCCACCCTTTGATCAGAGAAATCTTTCCCTGGCTATAGCAGCTAAACCATTTTCCCATTCAGGTTGTTAGGTGTTAAATCAAGCTCTTTCAGTGAACTGTACTTTCATTTACAGTGCTGGAAACTACAAAATGGAAGCTATAAGGGCGCAAGAGCTGCAAACATCATCTATTTATAGTAGACCTATACAAGCAACATCTCCTCAGAAGCAGTGTGGGCTGGGTGTTCCATCATCTCCAGCACATGAATGTAAAGTCCGTAATGCTGATATACAGTGGGATACAGTTGTGATATAAGGCATTTTTTTTAGCCCTCTCCTGCCCTTTTGTAAGTTGAAATTTAGAAGCCTAGTAGAATATCCATGTTCTGCTCTCAGCAGCATTACCAGGAAACTTCCTGCCTATATTTTTTGTGTTATATTCCTACCCTTCCTTCCTGCCAGCTAAGGAATTGTGGATATAGGACTTTCTTGATCCCTAGAATGCTTGATCCCAAGGGTACTTTCCTCTGTTGTTCTCACTGAAGAAATATGCTCAACATTTTCAAAAAAAAGGTTTCATTTTAGCCCATGAGTGAAGGTGAAATGTATGGAAATAAATGCTATGGTTGATCCAGCCCTTTGGTAGTCCATCAGACTGATTTCAGTGTACCTGATTGAAACTATTATACAATAGCTAAGCGCCACCTGGAGGGCCAGGTGTCTTTGTGAACAAAATTACTTCCACTCTCCAGCTTTCGCAACTTATGGAGCTGAAATCAGTACCAATAAAGATCTAAATTATTTTGCTAAAAAGAATATGGACAATAATTTAATTTCATTATCCTTGTTTGGAATCTCATCATCTCTATGGGCTAAGGTTTACAAAATTACCCAAATTATCTCATTTAGGTATTTCTTTTGCTTCTAAGGATATGTACGTCAATCGAAATCTGTAGTAATTTTGCAGATTGAGACTTTCTTGTCTTCATAGAATAAATTCCAGGAGGTTATGAATCAAAGCAGTGCTGAAATTTTAAGGAACTGAAAAACTTATGTCACAATTTTTTTTGCCTTCTTTTACTTAGAGTAAACAATCATCCTTTTTTAAATCAATTGAAGAACAAGAATTGAAAATAAATCATGGAGTAGAAGTAAGATTAAGATAACTAAAATGCTAAGAGTGGAAGTTGAGGGAGCCACCAATCCCACCACTTCCAATTATGTCAAAATATTTATTTGTACAGGCCTTTTATATTTTCACAATGAAATTATTAACAATTACCCAGAGAACTTCAGGGGAACTCAGCTCATAACCAAAAGCCAAAGTGATTTTGCACGTATTTACACATTACTTTCTACTTGAGAGAGGTGTAAGAATGCTCTTGGAGATGTAATATAGTAATTTTGTTCTCTGCCAACCCACCAAAAAATGAAGCAAAAGTATACCAAACAAACAAATCAAACAAAAAACTTCACTGCCTTTTTCAGAGGAGCCTCACTGATTAGTTTAAGGTATCTCTGAAGCAAGGAGATATTGCACAAATGTCACCTCATCATGCTTATGGGCTGGGTATTCAAGTAGAATAAGGTAAAGCAAGAAACTAAAACAATTTACAGGAATTGATTTCTGCAACTGCATGCATGCACTTATACTTCCTTGGGAAATGGTGAGGAGTTCTGTGCTTAGGTTCCTTTGATAGTGCTGCTCACTTCAGTGAATTGGATCCACAGAAACCTCAGCTCCTTTTCAAATTCCTTGAGCTACAGAAACCTATTGGGTAGTTCTGCTGGAGCACATTTGCTCTCTGATATATGCTAAAGCTATTTAGAGCTACAAGGGAAACTACAGCTGGTGACTAGGACGGATTTGAAGGAGAAAGTGTCTGTTATCCAGATATATAATTTTTTCTGCCATTCTTGCACAGGAGGTGACTTTCTGACCAGAAACTGAAACAGCTGTTCCGAGTCCACTGACAGCATGGAAAGCATAGCCTTGTGAGGGTACCCAGTCTGCCTGAAGAGTGACTTCAGAACTGCCTGGCTTTGAGCTGAGCATCTGCCCCAAGAATCCTGAAAACTGGAAACTGTAATCTGCTTCTCACTTAGCAATCCAGTTAATCCTTCATCAATCTTTAGTCAAGCAACATTGTTGTGTTTCAAAACATTCAAATAAAAATTTTAATGTCTTTTAAAGCTTAGTAATTTCATTAAACTCATTTACCCTCTTGTGATTTGTGTGAGAGGGTTGAAAGAGGAGGGAATAGAATGTTGTTGTTGCTCCTGGAGATTGTCATAATGTAAAGGCAGTAGAGAATAAGTTTATAAATTCCAAGTTTAAATAAGGTAAATTCTGCACATTTCAGATTAATGGTTTTGATTGTGTGACAGAATAGATAGTGAACCATGGAGGTATGTGCTTTCTGGTCAGATCCAAAACCAGATATTCTTGGCACCCATTATGGAACTTCAACAAAAAAATAATAAAACTCAGGAATAGGTAGATGTGCAACAGAACCCCTTCTGCTTGCAATAACGCCTTATATGGATTAGGATATAAAATGTATAGAGGACAGCCACCTCAAATTTACTTTCTTCTTTCTGAGTGTTTTCTGAAAAATAATGGTTCTATTTTATTGTCTTTGAAGAAATAATAATTTGAAGTTAGTCTGACCGTCTGGTGAGGAGCTTCCTATTTGACTGTTTGTTCTTGGAGTGACCAGGGTATGTTATCTGGAATAGTTTGCATATATTCCCGCTGCTACTCTTCTGTAGCTGTTACTAAAATTTTTCTTATTGGCAAAAAACAACACAAAAATTGTTCACTTGGCATTGGACACAATAAATGCCCAGCAAAAAAGTATCAATATAGACTCAACAAGGAATGCTGGCACTGCTATTTTAGCAGTGGTTATTATTCTGATGGCAAGAGAAAATGTGAATATCTTCAGTGCTTAGATATTACTAGCGATCCAAAGGCTACAAGGCTTTGAATCTCTTGATGCCAGTCTAGAAAGGGTCAGGTTTAGTAGGAATTTAGAAATTTGAAAGAGAGAGAATTTTGCATGAACTTCAAATGCCTATCATTCCAATTATTTTGACAACAACCCAAACTAGGAAGAGGATATGCAAAAAATAAAAGACTTCCTTACAGAGAGACACTTGTTTCTCGCAGAGAACAGATGATATGATTACTGAAAGGTTTGAATTATGGTATTTCACCATCAGACAAGTATCTTAATTTTTTTTTTTTTAATATTAGGAAAAAATCTGCAGGAAAGCATAAAACTTAAAATGGTAAAAATTTGCTTTCTGTTTCAAAGATAAGAATGTTCCTGAAAAGCTTATATTATATATTTATTAGTGGAGAGTTCACAGGTGGGTTGCCTAGCAGTTTAGTTCTCAGACACACATTGTTGCCTTCATGAGCAAATAGAAAGAAAACACTTTCTCTGCATACCTAGCCTGCAGCCCCTAGATTTACTAAAGAATGATGCACACAATCCCCATATATAAGTGTGTCAAGGGGTATTTTCTGCAAGCTTAAGTGATTCACATATTTTTTTTCCCCAACCAAAGGCTAGTAACTTTGGCTTCCATGATTACTGAGCTTTGTGTTCTAGTTCTTGCCATCAATTAATTCCAGAACTGGTAAAATGAAAGGTCCTGGTTTGTATTTTTCTTTCTAATTCTTCAGTGAATGAAGAATTCCCTACATTAGAAGCTATGATCTCAGAAAGTATATCCTTCATTACATTGGGTAAAGTAAATAGTGGGGTATATGATTAAATTTGTCATAGATCCTTGTTTCTCTGAAAAATCAAAGGCATCCACACTGCATTTTATGGAAAGATCATCAGTTAAAATAAATAAGCATAGATCTGGTGATTTCACATGATTTCAAATAATACAAGGGGTAGTCCACAACGCAAAAAGAAACTTAGTTTTGTTGCAAATCCATTCTATAGTCCTGAAATAAAATAATAGCTGCAAAAGCTAATGTGCTGATGAGGAGACAAAGAAAAATCTCTGAGTTTGCATGGTTACCTTAGGAGCTATCAGACACATCTGTAAAACCATTTTTTTTTTAGTAGTATGAGCTTTTCATTTTAACTGGAGCTATTATTTGCAGACAAATGTTTTGCTAATGGAGGAAAGGAAAAAGATGTGATGAATAGTTTCAGAAGAAGATAAGAATCTTGATAAAAGAAGGTATAGAAGGACAGAAGCATAATTAAGTTGGACTGACTGTGGAGGTCATGGTAGAATAACAGGTATCAAAGAATGCAAAAGCAGAGAAGCGTTGGCATGGTGACTGGGAGGCACTTTAGTATTAAATATAGTACATTTCATATGAAAACATGAAATAGCAGCCTGATCACAAATAGTGCTAGATTTTCAGTGACTCACATTGCCAAAACCTAAATGAAAACCTTGGTCTTCTGCTGTACTAAATCAATATTTTGTTTTAACTAGATATAAGTTTTTTATAACTTTATAGATATTGAGGCTTGTAGGAAGTTCTGTTACAACTTGTAATTCATAGGACATTGTTTTTCATCAGGTTACTCTTACTGGTTTCCCTTACAGTCTTTTAAAAAGGAGATTCCTCTTTTCTTTTAAACTTAGTCCTGGTTTTGTTGTTGTTGTTGCTTGGTTAGAAGATGCTGTGCTCCATCCTCCATCTGGGACAGTATTTCACTGATCTCTGAAGGCCAGGGAACAGTTACATAAAAAATCTGCCTTTGCCTATACATGCTTATATCTTGATTTTTGCTATTTTAAAATATATTTTGAAAATAGTTGTTTATGGCTCTGGCGACTTTGAAGGGTTTGTTTTCTTCAAGAACATGCATGACAGAATAGAGACCTCTTTGTCCCTCTGTGAATCATAAAATAAATACTGGTAAATTGACCAAATGTCTCTTTCATCTGATATCATTCTCAATGGTCTTTATAAAATTACTGTGTCTGGCTGGCTGGGAGACATATTTGTGATGTGTTCTCTGCAAAAATTTATTTTTAATAATGTAATTGATTATTAATTGCAAATTTATATAATAAATACATTACAATAATTTATAAGAGATTCTAAATTAATATAATTAATAATTAATTAATGAAAGCCCAATCAGTCAAGTTTAGGGCTCCATTTTAAGCGAGTGGGTTCTCTAGCTCTGAGATATCTATTGACTATTATTACAGTCACTACAGTCACTACAAACCCAGTAATCTTACCCAGGCAAACTCTTGAGTTCTCTCTGTGTGTTATATGATATTTAATGTGAATATGCATACTGGTGACAGCATTCTTCATAGATGAGACGATGCATAGCTTCTGTAGGTTTAGCAGTGTGTTGCATGTACACCAGAGGAATCCCTTGCAGGTGACTCCTTAGAGCCATAGTACTCTGCTGGGATTGTTCAGGTTGGAAGGGACCTTCAGACATCATCTAGTCCAACCTCATGTTCAGAAAAGAAGCTGTAAGATCAAAATTGTTGGGGGCTTTATCTAGTCATATCTTGAAAACTCGCAAGGATGGAAGCCACACAAGCTTTCTCTGATGCTAGCTTGACTGACTGTTCTTGTCGTGAAAGATACTGACTTATACAAAGTTGAAACCATATACCCGCATATAATATTCCACCTGTGGTCTAACAAGTGCTGACTACAGGTGGAACAGTAATTTCCTTGATCTACTGGCCATGCTGCTGTGAATACTGCTCAGGGGACAGCAGTTGCTGGGGTACATTGCTGACTCACTTTCAGTTTGCTATTTTACCAGGCTCCTCTTTTTAACAGGGCTGCTTGCCAGCCTGTACTAGTGCAAATCCTTTCCATGTGGAGAACTTTGCACTTATCCTTGCTGGAGTTGCTAGGGTTTCTGTAGACCGTTAACTCCATTCTGTCTTAAGTGCCTCTGTCTGATGGCTCTGTCCTCAAGCTTATTATGTGGTCCCACTAATTTGGCGTCAGCTGCAGCAATGAAAAGGGTGTAGTCCACTGAATCCTCTAGTTCATTGATAAAGGTGTTGAATGGAGCAGTTCTCAGAAGATACCACTGCAGTACTCCTTTTGTTATTGCCATCCAGGTAGAAAATAACCCATTCATGCACACCTTTGAAGCCTTACTATATAATCTTCTGGTTTTCCACCTACCCAGGCCATAACAACCTAACTTGGAATGCAAGGATACTGTAGAAAACAGCTGAAAGCCTCCAAAAGATGTGGTGAATGACGTTTTCTGTTCTCTAATTACCAGACACTGTTTTTCATAGAGAGCAAGCAGGTTGGTCTGACATGATTTATCATTGTTAAATCCATTCTAATGATCCCAGTCACCTTTTTCTCTGAAGCAGGACCAAAAATACATTCCAGGAGAATTTTTTCAGTGATTTTCCTTACTGATTAAGGTTGACTGCCCCTGCTGAAGGCCCCTTTTTTGGCCTTTTTAGAAGATGATTGGGATGTTTGTTCATATTCACTCGTCAGGGGTCTCCCCTGTTCTCCATCACCTTTCAAAGATGGTAGAATGTGGCCTTGAAAGGACATCAGCCCATTTCTCTCCATGTTCTCTTGAATGTTTTCTGTCTAGCCCTGTGAATTTCTAGGGATGAAGTCTTAGCCTGTCTCCTAGCAAAGAAGGTATGGAGTAACTCAACCTCACCTGTGTCTGCTCTTGTCAATCAGCCACCCTCTTCAGCAATGTCTCCACTTTGTCATTGTTCAGGTTTTTGCGGCTGATGTAAAGGAGATACTCTTCATTGTGCTTTTGAAATTCCTTGTAGGTGTTCGGTTAAGCTGGGCTTTTCCCAACAGCATCCTAATGCAGTGCCCAGACAATGCCTCCAAATTCTGTTTTAGCCAGTCCCTGCTTGTTCCTCCCATATGCTGGAGCTCTGTCATGAGTCACCTGCCAAGGCAGGCTGGTCTCCTTATTTTTCTACTCTTTTTTTTTTGAGCATTAGGTTAGACTGTTCTTGCATTTGATGGCTGCTCTCCTTAAAGACCTGGTTTCCCTGAGCTCTTCTTTCATGTTCCCAGGGCCAACACAGCCAATAATAGTGCTGACATTTCTTGTCACAGGCAAGGGATTTGTGGTATAACTTATTGAGCAACTGCCTTTTTCCTTCTTTACAACTGCTTTCTTGTATTACTTGTTATGTGCATTTCAGGTTTTAAAATGTAATAATCACTTAACATAATTTTAACCTGAATATTCCCTGACTGAGAAGGCACTGAAGCTATAAGCAAATAAAACCTGTTTGTGCTGCCTAATTCCAATCAGAATTGGGGCACTGTTCCATGGTATCTCTGCTGGATGAACCAGAACTGGCACATACATTGATTTCTACCAGCTGTTTTCTGCCAATTCCAGTTCCTGACAGGTAGCAAGCTGTGTAGCTGGCAGCAAAGAATCTCAAACAGTTCAAATATGCCCCAGGGAGGGCAATTGCTTACCCAAAGCCCATCAAGGAATTGCTCTTATGCTTCACAACATACATATACATTCACCACATCTGTCTCCTATTATTTATACTCAGAACTGACAAAAGACTGAGATAAACACGTGCCTATTTAATACTATGCAAGAACAAGGTGTTTGTAAGAGACAAACATTGCAGAAATCTTGGTGAACAATTTCCTAATGAAACTTCTCATGTATATTCTTTGAAATGTTTCCATGGCTGATCTATACTTTAGGAGGCCAAATCATCCATTAAAATACCAAGAAAAGCTATTAAAGTAGTTTAAACCTAAATTTGCTCATTTTCATCTGGTGGTTTTACAGTCTCACAACACAGTACAAGCAGCCTTTATCTGGGGACCTGCTGCCTTTGCCTCCTTTTCGAGTTCCCTAAAAGCTATCTTCACAATAAGCCTCTCCTCACATGAACCATGCAACTGACCATGTGCAGGCTCCTAGCTCCTTTCAAACAGAAAGAGATTTGCCCTTGCTTTTGCTTTTGTAATGAGGTAAAAACATTCCTCTTATTAGTTAATGAAGCTTGGATAATAAATGCTAGATTTTTAAGTCATGGAGACAGTTTGTGATTCCCTGTTCTTCCCCAGGCTGCTTTAGGTAAAAAGATAAACTCAGAAGATGTCTTGTACCCATTGATCCTTTGGAAGAGAGCAGGAGATGAAGGATGATGTACTTTACAAAGTGAACTTTATTAGGTAAAGAAGAGACATGTTCTTCTGGAAATATTAATATGTCTCAGTGGGAGAGCTTAGTTTGGCAATAGTCTTACAGGTCTCAAAACCTGTCCAGTGAGTGTCCTTTTAATATCTTGAATGGTTAACAGCCATTAGTATAAATTCCTATATCACTTCCAACCCAAAATTATAGTACGAGATCAGGCATTTGAAGTAAAAGTATTCAGGCGCATTCTAAGAGATGGAACAGGACGTAGCAGGTATTATGATATTATGCAGAAGACAGACATTTGTGAAACTGCCTGTTGGCTTCATTCAGAGTTGTTCGTGTTCAGAGGCTCACCATTTGTATGTAATGCGCATCCCCCTCCCCTCCCTTCTCCTCCCCCTCCCCTCCCCCTTCCCCTTCTGCCTCCCCCTCCCCGTCCCCTTCCCCTCCCCCTTCCCCTTCT
>JAYRBT010000093.1:1604569-1630474 GCA_036023395.1 Myiotriccus ornatus
TAGCCGATATTTTGTTTATTCTTTCAGAAAAGTGAAAGGCAAAGCTTAGCTAAGACATCATTCTTAGAATTATAACTCACTTTATTTAAGTTCTGGGATATATTTTTACTTTTTCAAATTTGACAATCATCATATTCTTTCACTACCTAAAACTGACACAGTACAAACGTGCTGATCCCTATCACTGCTGCTCCGTCATTTTTGAACAGGTCTTTGCATATCCTATCAATGAGCTGATCAAACTGGTGACACTGGGATTTCGTGCCTTTTGACAGCTGAAACTGCTGTGCTTTTCTCAAGCTAATTATTGTTTTCAAGGGGCAGTCACTATCAGATTCTACAAGCTTCTTTTTCCACCCCCACATCAAACTAGAAATGCTTAAAAGGTTTGCCTCTCCTTCCCTCCCTCCACCTACTAGGATTACTTTGAGAATAAAAGAAATGGTAGTTAGTATGAAATGTTGAGGTGTTGCTTCATATTTAAATTAATTTACAGGAACTAAAAAGCGCCAACTATTTCTGAATCATTCTATAGAGATTTTGCAATTTTAAACAAAATACTGTCTTGGATGGGCTTTTTCAGGTCTCTGCTACGACAAGCTCCAATAGCCTTTAATGATACTATTTTAAAATGAGTCTTGCCTCACACTCCCTTAAAATCTTTGCAGGAAATATGCGTTGCCTTTCTTCAGTTCTTTAGTAAGTCACAATAGTTAGGGATTTAGTACATGTGTTTATCAAGGGTCAAATAAAGAAAGAATTCTTATATGCATAAAATCTCACTTTTTCTAATTTGGTTGCTTTCCTTGAATTTTGTAGTGCTTCCATCTTCCTGTTAATTACCTGCTGAACACAGACACTCAGGCAGTTTTCCATACTTTTCCCTTCAGGTGATTTGCATGGCTATCTCTGTTTGCGATGGAAAGAAGTTTAGGGTTGGAGAGGTTATGACTATTCAATCTGTAGCATTAATGCCATATATCCCTCCTAACAACAGTTCTGCGAGGCAGATTAATTTGTACTGGTGTAGCCAAAAAATACTGAAAATCCAATTAAAACTGTAGTAAAAAAGATCTTGATTTTTGTCTTATGGTTTGTGTTTTCATATACAGATGCTGTTAGAGGCACATTTTCCTGGGTAAAGACCACAGCCATGTCTAGCCTAGATGGGGATTTCTAAAGCAATGCTAAAACGGAGAAAATACACTTAGAACAAGAGCTTTGTCCAGAGCTCTGCAACAAATCAAACCTAGCTCTTCTGCAGCTACATGCTTCAGTTTTGGACAATTGATGAGTTACTATTAAGCAATTGCATTGTAAAATGGTAGAAATTGTGAATTAAATTATTATAAATTATTATGAACTGGAGACCTTCATTTACTGCATGGTGAGAGAAAGAAATTCCCACAGGTTTGAGTGGCTGCAGAAAGGCCCTATGTTTTAGTATATATTTATTTATGAATTTTAGAAAATAAACTGGGAGACTTACCACTTTTTCCCATTGCTAGGGACACTAAAACAAATAAATTAATCAAAAGAACAACGACTCTTTTATTGAAAGACATCCCTTATCATGCTGCTTTATAGGAAAAAAAAAAAAGGGAGTCAGAGAAGAGGAAGAATACAGACCATAGGAGCATAATCTGCTGTGATTCACAGACTGCATAGCCTGGAGTTTCATTTAATGGACTTGGGGGGGAGCATTGTGTAGTATTATCACTTTCATCCTGCAAAATCAGTATTTGTCCATTAAGCAAATAACATGTACTCCACTTACGGATTTTAAGAAGGGTGCAAATCTGTTCTGTAGAAGAGTTAGTGGACATGCAAAATGGAAGGGAGCTAGCAAAAATGAGTGTATTTATAGCTTTTCTTTCCTCAAAAAGTAGCCGCAAAAAGAAAAAGCAATTTTGAAAATGGCATGTGAATTAAAGCTGCTACTGGCCAGCTTTAAATTATGTGATTCTCACTTATGCAAGATGCTGCTAGAGGAATTCCTTGGCTCTCATTAACATGGAATAATCCCTCTAGACTTCACACACAGCAGACATACACAGACACATATGCATTTCTACTGTCAGTTGCACATTTCTAACTGCAAAATAATACACAGTCTGCAACAGCTCTTCAAGCAAAAGATTTTAGGTTCCCAATATCTTCTCAGGCAGTATTCTTTTGTTTTGAAAACAACGTTGCTAAAGTTTGTTTGGAATAATGAAAAATGATTATCTTCAGTGCTGCAGCTTGAGCGCTGTTCGTTTTTCCCATTCACTAGGCACAGTGTGCCAACTACAGAAGCTAACACTGAGCTTTTGGTTCTGTTGTAACCTTATGGTCTGTTGTAAAGGTGAGGTAGTTGGAAGACTGTGAGAAAGGGGACAAACTCTAGTAAAACACACTGAACTTTTAAAATACTATGTAGGAATCTGGGTCATAGAATTCCCTATAAAATCTCAAACTCCACCTGAAAACTGTCATAGCTAGCTACGGCATCTTCCTGTTCACAACCCCTGACCTTGTGAGCGTAGTGAAAACAGAATAGCTTGGGTTACAGCTATGAATGCCATTTTAATGTAAAGTACTGCTATTATAAGTTGCAAAAGTTTCAAAGAATTGTTATGTCCTAGGCTATCCCCAGGCATCTGGGATCTTCTCTGAAGGAGATCTGTTTGCAGCAAGTATATGTGGCTGAGAGTTAGAAGAATTTGAGCTTGAATCTTGCTCAGGGCAAGGCAAGGGTTTTTTTGCCTAACAAATCAGTTGTTCCTTTTCTCTCCTTATGTTACTGATTTCCCAGCGTGCTAAGCCAGTCTTTTCATCCTCTCCCAGTATCTCTTCAGGTATACACCCTGTGCAATGGAAGGTAGAGAAAGTTGAGGACAATGTGTCGCAAAACAAAAAAAACACCAAAACACACAAAGGATTCAACATTGAACAAAGCTGGTAGGAGATGATGGAACCATGTTGTCAGACATCAGCTAATAGGAGAAGCAGACAGATTCTGACTCCTCCCAGTGCTTCACTAATGTCAGCTGAAGCACATCTCTAGCCCTATCTGGAGGCAATGCATAGGAACTACCTGCCACACTGAAGACCTTACCAGGGACAGCACAATAGGGACAGAATAATATAAACTCTGGGGTCCATTTGTATTAACTTCCCAGGCCTACAAATTCTGGGGGATTTTTTGCCTTAGGTTTTCCTTCTTTTGGGCTCAGCTTCCTGCACCTGGATAAATAGTGGTGCATAAATAGGGGTGTACTTGCCCCAGGGGAGCCACTGTAGGTGTGGTTTATGGAAATGATGAAATAGCATAGAATGGTCTGGAGCAGGATCAGACAGTATGAAAGCTCCCTCTACTTATTGGTTTTGTGAGAGTCTACAAGAGAACTGCCTTTTTTTCTTTCCACCTTTGTGGTTCACCAACATACCTTCCACTATATGTAAGCATTTTCTATAGAAAGTAGGCCAGGCAAGATACAATTTGTATTTATCAGGAGATTCACTCAAAATGTTCATGCTGAACATAAGATGCAAGTCAAATTTTAAGCATGTGGTGATTCTGATCCTAATCTCACCTTGCAGCATGGACATTGGGAAGCCAAAGCAGTGATGGCGGCCAGGAAAAAACAGAATTGAGTCTGGCATATGCCAAACACCCTGGTCGCCCGTGGAGTACAAGCTCTGTACCAGTCAAGTAGCTGTGAATTACAAAGCTGAAATTTACTCTGTGTGTAAGTGCTGAGCTCTATCATATATGTTGTGGGTAGTGTGCTCTCTCAGTATGTGACCCACCTGCTGATATGTTAAAACGCTCTGCTCTGTGGTATCATTTTTTTTCGTGCTGCAGTCTTATTCCTACATAAAAAGTAATTTGACGTCTTGTACCTCAAAGACCTTTTGATGACTTTGTGATGAGCCATTTCTGAATGATTTTTCTGTTTGGTTTTAGATGCTTTAATTTTTTTTTTTCATGAAGGTGTTATTACTTGGACTCTTTTGTTTTCTTGCCAGCGAGAGAAAACAAAATGAAATGATGGTTCTAACTAAGAAACTTAGGTTATGTAAGCTTGCCATGCTACTGTTCTAATAAAAAAAAATCAATTGGTTATCATATGGTTTCTCAGAATGGTCTGTATTAATGACTGATCCTTACAATAATGTGCTATCATCTGGTTTTATCCCCTGCAATTGTATTTTCATTTACTTTTGTCAAGTAGCTACAATTTCTTGTTCTTCTTTTTTTTTTTTTTTTTTTTTTTCATTTTCTTTCCTTTTTTTAGCCAGTTTTAAAATTAGCCTTAAAAATTGCAGTGCTACAGACCGGGAAATTCAGCCAAGAGAGAGAAAATAAAGCAGTATTTTTTAAGAAATATGTAACATTTGGAATATTTCTCTGTAATTGTATGCAGCTACTAAAAACCTGCTTTTGAAGAACCTCTTCAGCACAATGTAATCTAAACTGTTTTCTTGAATTCACCCTAAGCTTTTTTTTTTTTTTTTTAATACTTATTTTCATATTTTGTCACTATCTTTCCAGTACAAGGGTTTGTTAGGTAAATAGCAGAAATATAACTGATTTACAGCCTTGTGGCTTATGCAAGACTGCAAGGGCTGGAACAGAAAACTCACAATGTATTGGTACTGTCCTCTCTACATTGCTCCCTCTGCATTTTTTGACTGCAAAAAAAATGATTCCCTTTAGTGTTCATACTTCATGACAATTTAAAGGTCAGGCTCAGCTGACAAGCTTAGACAGCTTGGTCACCTGTTGCTTGTTAATATGATATTTTCTGTCTTCAAATGGTGTCTCTCCACCAGCATCCTCTTTTCTGGGGTAATGGAAGTGATGTACTTAGCTAAGTACAAAAACATCCAAGCTCCAAAATGTGTCAGTCATGTAGTCGTAAAAATGTTGGAGTTGATTTAGAAATGTAAGTGGGAATGCTCATGAAGAAGATGAAGCCAGGCAGTCTCTGAGAGCTATTGTTTTTTACAGAGAAAATTTTCAAACCTGAATTTGTTATTTAAAATGTCTTCTTTCTTTTTTTTTTTTTAAATGCATTTTCTGAAATTGCGGTATAGTGACAAGTAAGAAGACGCAGCCAATATATAAAAATGGTGAATTTTGAGGAGCATATATACAGCATATGTATTTCACATTGTTGATTTGCCTGAAAAAATGCAATTTGACAGAGAACTTACAAGCTTTATCATACAGGGATGCTAAGATTTGTGATTGAAGAAGGAAAGATTTTGATAAATATCTAACACATTTCTGATTTCTGGCAAGAAAAGAAATTATCTGCAGTTGTCGGTGAAGTCTATAGCTTCTGTTTTTGCCATATTTCATGAACTCAGCCTCTTAGAATTTGTGACACGAAGCACAGATCCAAATATATTTAGTGCAAGAGTTAGCAGAAGATAATGTGCTATGTCAGAAAACTGAATCTCTTGATTTGTGTGTGTGAAGTGATTATGGTGAGAGGGAATATGTTCAGACCCAGATGCAGAAAGTGGAAACATCAGATTAAAATGAGAGAATTATTTTTCTAAAGAATTATTATGAAAATATTTGAGACAGGCCACTTCACAGCCAAAACAGATGCTTAGCCTCAATAAATACTAGTTTACAAGCTTATTAAGATCCTGTTTTAAGTTGGCACTTGTGATTACAGCAGTAATTTGTTGCTAGTGTTGATCTCAAGGACTATGGACTACCTTTGCACAAACAGCTCCCAAACAAGTCCTGAGTTTATTTTTGTATGTATGAAACCTGTTGTTGATTTTCTGATATTTTTGCAGAAGGACCTAGAACTTTAATACAGTGAAATATATATATAATATATATAAAGAAATATATGTATATTAGACATATAAACAAAAAAAGGCCAGATCAAGAGACTGAAAAATTTAAAAATAGTAGTTTTTCATATCTTTGTGGGAAAATAAAATGTTTTTTCAAATTAGGAAGAAACTTTATTTTTCTTTTTCAGGATATGATTTCCTTACTATAGCGACATATGAGTCAAATCCCCAGTTTGGCAATTACTAGAAAATAACTGTAATCCGAATGAAGTAGTAACTAATACCAAACAATACAAGGAATGAACATACAGCTTACACATAAAACAGCATCAAGATGCAGCTACAAAAAAGTATCGATGTAGAGCAATCAATGTTGCAGACAATATCTTTTAAATCTGTCATGCTGCCTTTTGCCCTTTATATTAAGTCAAAGAGAAAGAGCTATAATGAATGAGCACGTCTTTATTCTTGTCGGCACCAGTTCTGTAGAAAACCTGGCAATATGACATTTAACATGATTAATTCTGGGTTGTAGCTCCAGTTTGTCTTTTCCCATGTACACGCATAAAGAGTTTTTATTATTTAAAAAATCCCAACCCAGCATAAATTGAGGCTAATTCGAAAAGTTATACTGCAAGATAATAGACTCAGAAATAAAAGGTTAGTCATGTATTTTCAATAGCATATGACTAAAATTTTCATATTTATCTTTTTTCTCCGTTGCAATATTGTTTAACAAAGTGAAAGTGCTTATGATTGTGAATGCAAAGCTAGTCAGTTTACATCTAGTGTCTTAACAGGTTTCCTGCATTAAAAATAATATATAACTGAAAGAAATCTCTAGGTATTACAGCACACCATGAAGAATACTGTGCAAAACTTCAATATGTCCTCTTATTTTGTATCAGAAGGGGGCACTAGTGATCCATTATAAATAAACAGCGTGACATTGCTTTTGTTGTGCCATATTTAATAATAATGATAATATCATACCCCCCTTTAATATTGAGGGCATTTATGTGCAAATTAAGATTATAAATATATAATGATAATTCGAAAAGTTAAATAATTAGTAGATTATATATAAATATTATCTGTTGTCTCTCATTGTCTTTTTAGATTATTATGGAAACACAATTCTTACAGTTCACTTACTGTCTGTAATGATGAACTAATGCTGATTATTTAATATCTAATTTTGATGATTTCTAATCTTAAGGAGTTGAACTCTATTTGTAAAGGATATTGATAAAATCAGTTAATATACTTGTGGAAAAGTTAGAAAATTGGATCCTACTGTTACAAAAGACATTTATGTATTTTGAGATTTAAATTATCTTACAGTTATTACAACAAAGACAACATGTTACATAATGATATAATAACATTTGTGTTGTTTCATATCAAATTAAATGGATGGAAAAATATTCTTTATCATGATGTTTGCTTAGTGTTTGTCGTTGGCTTCTCTGATCCTGTATGTTTTAGCAGATTTGTTAATATTGCTTTGGTCTATAAAATCAAGAGAGGTGAGTTTGACACTTCATGGAATCAGCTTTGGTATGTGAGCTATGAGAGCAAGAAAAAGTGATGAACAATAATACAGTTTCTATTTTTTGTCCTCATTTTCTTGCTGTCTCTAGGGTAAAAACTGGAAAAGTACATAAAACTGCAAAAAATGTAACTCAGTAACAGCAGGAAAACCAACTGAATTTTTGATTTGGGGGTTGCTGAGTGATACTGTATTGCAATAAAATACACACTTGTTAGATTTAGATGGCAGTGTTTGTGAAATAGTACCTACCCACAGATAATGAGATGCTCTTTTGAACTATCCACTATTATTTTCATGTATAGAACTAAGGGTCAATGAGGAGCAGAATTTAGCACTCAGTAAACTGAGTCAAGTTGCACACATAAATGCAGTGGTTTCTGAAATTAAAATAGGTGCAAATATAAACTTTCTCAAATCTAAGATGTTATTTAGGGCCAAAGCCATTTTCATTAAAATTATTTGCAAGTTATCAGCCTGTTATTTTGTTCAAAATGCAATTAAATCCTAAAATGTCAGTGAGAAGAAAGTTTCCTTGTACTTTAGAGGAAACTTCGAGGTATACATTAACGAGTGCAGATAAATGCTTTATGTGTGCATGTAACCATGTATTTGTCAAACAAAGTGCACTTTTTCTTGCAGGAAACTCTAGTCATTCCAGATCAGCCATTTAATCCAAGCAAGCACAAACCTGACCTCATACCCTTGGATCTTAGGTTCTTTCATTTCATTTTTCCTAACACCAGCAGTCTTTTCCAGATAATTATCTATGAAAGTTACTGCCAGAATAACTGGAAACTCATTGTTTTCTAATGAGAAAACTTATCTGAAGACCTGTCTATCTTGTCAGTCTTTAGTGAAACTTGCTTTTTTTTTTTTTTCTTCAATGACAAAAGCCTAGATATCAAACAAGGGGTTTCCAAAAAAATGGAAACAAGTCAAGCTACCAGAGTAGTTTTTTCTCCAGCCTAGGTGTAGACAGGAATTTTCTATTTTGCATTATCTCCAGTCACTGAATTGATTGTGTATCCACCTTAGTTATAATATATTGATAGTGGTAGCACTGCAGAAACATGGAGCTTGGCATAAGCTTTGGAATGTTTTTCAGAAGCTGAATAAATAGATGTATAGATTAACACCTGATGAATTATCTAGCTCAGCTCCCTGGTACTGCTTATACTGAGTCCCTGCTCTTTTCACTTTTACTGCCATCAATATGTGAATTTGAAGCCTTACATTATAATCCAGAACCAGACTGAGAGCCTGCAAACTGTCTCATCTTTTTTCAGTAATCATTAATTTTGAGGCATATTTGGTATTACTTCAAATGTGACCGTTCTTACCTGTTTTTGTGCTCAGACATTTCATCTGAGATATTTATTACTTGGGACAGTGGTAAATATTAGAACCAGATTGGAATTGACTTCTTAATGAGTGCAACTTGACAATCAAACAGATAAAACCACACTTTTGTTACTTCCCTAAGCTCTATCACTTGTGAAGTCAAACAGCCATTTTTGTTCATATTTTACATTCCTTATTACCCCTTAATTTTACTTCATTTAAATATCCCTGAACAAACTCATTTGTATCTATTAATGCATGAAGTCAAAACTATTTAGGTGTATAAAGCAATAAAAAATGCATTGCCTATTATTCTCGTTTTTTTCTTGCTTAAATGAAAAGGCATACTTATAATTGTTCTCTTTGTACAAAAGAAGCAGAGATTGTTCAGAGATGCAGAGGCATGCCTTCATCTTTCTTCTTCCTCTTCCTTTCAGTTTAACTATTTCTCTAATTCAATGCTGATTTAAAAATCACCATTTTGATTCTCCATTTCCTCAAATCCTTTCCCCATCATTTCTTCGTAAAGGAGATTTTTAAAAGAATTCCCTTTCTCATCAGGGATAAAACCTGCAAATCACACTTCTATGTGCATACATAAATATATGTCTTTGGCATACTAATTTCTTATGATCACCATGAAAAACTTTGGTATATTATTCAGGTGTTCAAAGCCACACTGTGTTTAAATTTAAAATTAAAAATCTTATTTTAGATTACTGGGGGTCTACCTACTCAAGCAGGTACAATATCTGAATTTTGGTACAGATATACTTAAGATATTATGGAGTTTCAAAGTTAATCTAGTGAAAAGCATAGTTTTATTTTACTGATTGTTATTATGGCATCTGCATTTACTGCAGAATCCAGAACTAGATAACCCCAGGACACAAGAGTCTTCAGTTTTTTCTCAAGAATTAAAGATGGGATTGTCACATTGTACACAAGATTTTGATGAAAGTAAAAACTAGATATGAATCATATTGGCAGTGGTATAAATTTAAAAATACAGCACTGAAATTTCTGCAGTTATGCCACATTGAAATATGGAATATATGTGTAGTATGAAACAATACGAATAGTTACTCAGTTATGTCAGCTACAATAAACTAATAAGAAAAAAGAAGTAGTCAATGAAGATATGCAATGAAGCAAGGCTTTCAACACTGTCTCACAACACCCTCATAGGCAAACTCAAGAAGTATGTGTTGGATGGGTGGATGGTGAAGTGGATTGAGAACTAGATGAGTGGTAGATCCCAGAAGGTCATGATCAGTGGCACAGAGTCTAGTTGAAGGCCTGCCACCAGAGGTGCCCCCCAGCACTCTATATTGGGTCCAGTGTTGTTTAACTTATTCATCAGTGACTTGGATGAAGGAGTAGATGCCTCCTCAGCAAGTTCGCTGAAGACACAAAGCTGGGAGGAGTGGCCAGTTGCCCAGAGTGTTGTGTGGCCCTTCAGAGGGACCTTGACAAGTTGGACAGATGGGCAGAGAAGAACCTTCTGAAATTCAACAAAGGCAAATGCAGGATTCTGCACCTGGGGAAGAATATCCCCAGGCAACAGTACAGGCTTGAGGGCTGATCTGTGGGGAATCAGCTCTGTAGAGAAGGATCCAGGGGATCCTGGTTGACAACAAGCTGTCCATGAACCAGCTGTGTGCCTCTGTGGTAAAGAAGGCCAATAGTACCTGGGCTGCATTAGGAAGAGCACTGACAGCAACTGAAGGAGGTAATGCTGTCCCTCTACTGAGCATTTGTGAGGCCATGTTTGGACTACTGTGTCCAGTTCTAGGCTCCACAGTACAAGAAAGACGTGAACCTCCTGGAGCAGGTCCAGTAGAGAGCAACTAGAATGACTGGAGGACTGAAGCAACTCTTACCAGGAAAGACGGAGGGAGTTGAAACCTGTTCAACCTCAAGAAGAGACAACTGAAAGGGGACCTCATTAATATCTAATAAATATCTAGAGGGAGGGTGCCAAGAAGATGGAGTCAGGTTCTTCTCAGTGGTGCCAACCACTAGGACAACAGGCAACAGGCAGAAACTGATGCACAGGAAGATCGGCCTGAATATGAGGAAGAACTGCTTCACTGTGCAAGTCTCCATGCTCCACTGGAGCAGAATGCCAGAGAGGTTGTGGAGTTTCCCTCACTGGAGATAGTCCAGAACTATCTGGACACAATCCTGTGTACAGAATGACTCTGCTTGAGCAGGGAGTTTGGACACTGTGGTGTCTTCCAACCTTATCCATTTTGTGATTCTGTGACACCTTACGTGCAGTTGAACAGACAGAACTAATTGACTGTCTGTAGCTTGCCAATTTCAGAGCTGCAACGCTCTTACATTTAAGAAAAAATGGACTGTCAAAACACCTACCTGATTCAGGGGAGCACTAACAAGATGAGAAAAAGATTTGTAATTGTATTTTCCCACTGCATTCTTGTAGGTAAATAAACAGACAAATTAAAAGTCGAGGAGGTTTAACTTAATTCAAATAGCAGAATTTGAGCAAAAAGATAACTTCGATGTATACAGTCAGCACTGGAAGAGATCAAGTAATCTCATAACCTTAAACTTTCGACAGGTTGAACTGGAAATGCAGAGCTCTTCAAAAGTTTGTATTTATACTAATCAACCCCTGTGGAGAAAATACAAATTTTCATATTGAGCTCATCTTCTAAGGGAAGGAAAAATAGAGTTTGCTTTCCCAAGTCATCCTTCAATTTTATGCTAAATATACTGTGATCTGTGAGTAATTTTAGGAGTCTCAGTTGTAAACAAAAAAATTACTATTCTCTCCTTTTGTGCAGGGGCATTCATTAATCACAAAGTGTTTTATGTTCTTTCATGTATTATAGCATTTTATTGTTGTTGTTTAGCACAGTAAAATAAAAGTGCAGAGTAGTTATTCTACTTTTTATCCAAGGTCACATAAACAGCTCATAAGAAGTCCATTATTGTTCCCTAATGATTTTTTCAAGCTTACAGTTCTTGAGCTTACTCTAATCTTATATCACTTGGAGAATTTATCTAGTCATGAAACACCTCACTGCCATGACCCATGTTCTGGAAACTTTAAAGTTTTCTGTTTTTCCTGGTTGTGATCACTTTCCTTCTCCCAAAAATCAGTGGTCTGAAGAAACTTACATGGCTGTTCACTAAAAAAGAAACTTAGATGAAATTTGACCCCAGTGATAACTTCTTGTTTAGAAGAAAAAAAAAATAAAGAGAAAAGGAATATTTTTCAAATTAACTACATGCACAAAGGAATATGATTGGCAATTTTTCCTCTAGTTTCCGAAATGAGAAGATCCCAATGCAGTAAAACATCAGAAAAGTTTAATTGAATGTGTTCCTTATGCAAATATTCAGTTCTTAAAGGGATTGTTGTTTTCGTGAACATTCTGTTCTTAACATGAAGTTACTGTGTTTCTTTAATTACAGCTGAAATGCTATTGTCAATGCTTTTTTTTTTCTTTTTCAGGAGAGTACTGTTGATAATAGTTTTGGCTCTTTGATGTATTGTTTATATATTACCTATTTTGCTCCTATTTCTATGCACAAGTTTGGGGTCCTTTTTTTTAATTTTGAAGTCCTAGATAGCTAGTTAAAAGCTGAACATATAAAGCACTAATAAAATAATTAAAGGTAAAAGACCATATTAATTTTCTAGATACAGGTTTTGGGTTTTTTTTCAGGGGTTTCAGTTTGAGGAAAAACCCTCAATTTGACAGCCTTTTGCAGGGAATAGGTCTCCTTAATGGGTAAAAGGTAGTTGAGAAAGGCTGAGGTGGCTGATACTGGTGATGATCTCTGACTTTCCCTGAGATAAATACAGATGCATGTAAAAATGAAAAGAACAGCAAAAAGAGAAGATATAACTTTGGTTTAACGTGTTGATTTTTGCTTCCAACAGTCTTCCTTCAGAAAGGAAATGGAAGTATATTGTTTTTATTATGCCTTGAAGAGATATGGCACATTTGAACCAGCTGGAGGCTTTTATCTACCTTTTCAGTTTCAGGATCACTGTAAATGCTGCAGAACAACAGCTCAAGTGGATTTTAATTATGAAGCAAAACCAGAAAAGAAATTATGTGAGAAAGGTGAAATGAGAGATAATGTGACAGCAGAAACACAATTCTGACTGTCCAAGTGAACTTCAGGACTCAGTCATGGCCTGTGGATTTAACGGGGTCACATGAAGTCCTCTTTCTGACTCATTACAGTAAGTTTTCAAGAACTCAGTATTAAAGGGAAAGAGATGTTCCCATGTGATAACCATTATTTCAGGAAGGTCCCTCTTTTTAGTTTCCTGTCTCCTTAGCTCTAGTAACAGAATTGGTCTTTCCTTGTATATTTCCTGCTCATCGGTCATGACTTCCAGACATTTGTGGGTATGTGGGAACTAGTTTAGGTTCTATAGTTTTGTTGACTTTCTTTGAAAAGATTAGCATTTGGGTTTTTATTTAGGGTTTCGTACCCTTTTTTTTGGTTCTACAGAACACAATGGATTGGACTACAATTTTTGTTTTATCTAGAAAAACTTATGATAGTGGTACACAGTGGTGCTCTGATTCGATCCCGTACTGTGGAATTGCTCCTGACATGTAGCTGGATCAAAAGCTTGCCTGCACTCTGCTGCAAGTGCAATAGATCTGATGCTTTTAAAGACAAAGCCTCTCAAAACTGAATGGAAATTAGGCTGCAGGTTTGGAGAAACTGTACTGATGTACATCCCTCTTCTATTTACTTCAGTCCTCTGCTGTCCATACTCCATGATATAATTAGATGGAAACATACCAAATGAAGCAAAAGGAGGCCTTTGCAAAGGGTGAAAAAAAAAATAAGCAGCTCTGGTTGGAGGAGTTAATTCAGACTATTTATTGTAGGTCAGAGTCAAATGGGAAAAATACTAACAGGGGCAAGATGATTACTAGATGACCCATGAGAGGGAGGAAAGGTTTACTTTCAGCACTCTTTGCATAAAGCATAGATCAGTTTGTACAGCAGACTCTGACGAAATGAGAGATGGCAATGAGAGATGATAAGGGTAGTGATGATTTGTGTTTCCTCATTTGAGCAGGAAGAAACAAATTTCAGTTATTTGAATGATGATTTTTGTCAGGAAAATATTGCAAGGAGACATTTTCATATTATTTACCCCTTGATTAGCTCTACTGTCTTATTTAGTATGTGCTTTCATGTCTAGTTTGTATTAGTATCAAAAAAGTTAAACATCTCCTCTTCCCAAAGTAACTTAGGAGAAGAAATAGTTCATATGCAGACATAGTGGAACATATCTGGGTAGAAAGGAAACTAAATACACAGCACAGCATGAATACTTTATTCATCAAAGGGAACTGATTTCAGTTGGAACTGGTGACCTGGGTATTGTCTGACAGCACAGTATTTTATTCCTAATATATATCAATGTCATTACACCACTGAGTGTTACGTACTGCATTTTGTTTCCCTTTCTTAACGGTTGCTAGCTCTTAAAAGTTGGTCTAACTGCAGCTGGGAAGCTAGCTATGTGATAGTGGCTCAGCACTGGCTGTGCATATGTACATTGGCCCTTCATTTATAGTGAGCAATGCAGGGTAATAGATTATTTGAATTCAAGGATTCAGGGATTGTGTTCTGCTCAACCTACTTAGTATATAAGTAAAGAAATGAAGTAATTTTCAAACCACTAAGGGCTTACTTGTTTTTTTGCTATTGTATTTTATTGTAAATAAATATTTGTCACAAAGGTTTGATAACATGATCTCTCTAACACAAACTATTACAGAGGAAAACCTATTTTTTCTACACAACTGAAATTAAATAATCTTCATGTTAGACATTTTAATGATGAATGTGACCACCCTTGGTGGCAGAAAGAATAAAGAGGCTGTTCTTGAGCATAAAGTGATGAAATGATCATTGAGTGTTATTAATGCAGAGAATTCATGAGACTTTCAGTAGGCTTTTGATCTACATACCTGGTAATGTCCAGGACAGCAGAGAAGAAATATAATCTCGGGACAGTTGTTTACTTGAAAGGTTAAAGATCATCAAAGTTCAGGAGTGGAAGTGAAGGAGAAAAGGGAAGGCACACAGGGGCAGCAAGCAGAGTGGAAAGTGACCCCGCTCTTCTGACCCTTCTGGCTGCTGCAGAAAGAATCTAATTGCAGTATTACCACAAAACCAATAAAAGAATAAATGCTGAGATCTAACTAGCCTTTGAAATAAACCTGAGAGTGTAAGCAAAGCAGCAGATGATTTTCAAGAATTGCAAAAGACTACCCTGGCCTTAACTCTAAAGCATTGTAGGAAGAGAAGAACAGACAGTAAAGATGGGAAAAGATAGTATCTTATCAGAAAGGCTACACCTAGTATGTAAGTACCTGAGGATAGAGAAAATGTCTTCTTTATATCTGTTTCCTTATTAACTTTATTCAGAAACCTAGACTAATCTCAATTACCACTGCACATGTAATGTAAATTTTCAAGGCAGAAACCCTTTCTAGAGTCATTAGCTGGTTCAGAGCTTAGTCTGAAATCTCTGAGTGTCTTCCTAATAACTACCTAATGTTAGTCCATGGACAAGACTGGAGTTAAGTTTACATGTCTATATGTAATTTGGCTACACCAAGGAGATTTGAAAAATATCTGAATCAGGTACAGATATAAGACCTCTCATTCCTGATCTGTGGCAGTATGTAGAACAATCCTGTATTTTTTTAGTGCACTTCCAGATGAAATAAGGCTAAACCTGTCTTAGAAAATAAAGTTAACACTTGACAAGTCAATGGTAACTTGACCGTCTCTACTCTGCTGACTGGTGTTTCTCTGACACAGCAGGAATCCAATCCACACTTTGTATACTGTCACTCATCCTATCCCAAATAAAGAACATCAAGTTTCTCAGCCTTTTTTTTTTTTTTTTTTAATATGTAAACTCAGAGAGGGAAATGGTATGAGACTGTCACTATAAAGAAAAACAGAGTAACTTTGTCAGTGGCTGGAGAAATGACATTGTCAAGTGACAGAGGCATACATCAAAATAAAAAACGTAGTGTTTTGCTCATTACCTGGTGTGCAGCATGTATGCTTCTTTGTTAACTTTCCTCACACAACAATGTGCTGGGCAATTTCTCAGCACCCTGTTGAGCATAAACAATCCTGCTTTAACCAATAAGCCTGGTCAGCACCTGTTACCCTCCACCCTATCCCAGCTGCTCTATGATTTACATGAAACAAAGAAAGCTGGAAAATAGGTTGAATCAGTGACTTGAGAGGATGAAGATGAGTCCAGTCTATGTATGAATAACAGCATCCGGCTAAGTCTAATGCATAGAAAGAAAAGATACTCCTTAGTTTCAATTGTAACCTGCTAATAATATGTGCAAGGTGATTAGAAAAAATGATTGTTTCTAACTCCCTCTTCTTCTCTTCCTTACAAGACATCCCAAGCTTTTCTTGAAATTGATAATACTTAATCTCAAGAGCTGGTGATTTTCTTACTTAACTGCTTCTGAAATTCTTCAAAATCCTTCCCCCCCCACCTTATTCTTTAATGTTTTTAATGCCTACTTTTTGTCCTCTTTCCGTGATTAGGTAGTTGTCAAAAAGCATCAGATTTATTCTGGAAGAAAAGTGATATTAGAGGAATCCCATCATTACTCAGTTTATCAACAATGACCAGCTACACAAACAGATAAATAATTCATAAATCTTTCTTAGCCAGAGAAATAATGTGAAAACATCATTGCAATACAAAATAGATGCAGCTAATAGGTACTACCAGACACAACTGTATATTCCAAATATTTCATTCAAACATTGACAAATGAATATTTACCTATTAGCCATCTTCATCACAAGTTCCATATTTCCTCTAAAACTGAAATCTACCTGGACATATTATCTAACAAAATTTGCACTTTAAGGCCCTCTCAGAAATCAATATGCTTTTCTCATGATGAACACGAGAGAGCTTGAAGGGTCACTGAGAAGATCACTGTTAACAAAGCTAACCTTTAGCCCTCTAGAAGAAGAATTACAGCTTTCAACTTTTTTTGTTGTTTGTTCCTTTTTCTGTTTTAAAGCAAGTGAGGTTAGCCTTTTTTTCTTCTTCTTTTTTTTTTTTTTAACTTCCTTTCTTTGTACAGATAGCCCTGAAAATATATATTTTAGTGAAAGAAACAATATCAGGGCTCTTCACATGGCAAGGACCTGTGGTAGGAAAGTGCAAAGCATGTCCTGGTACTCACCTTTCATAGCATGACCAGAGGGTTTTCAATGGAGTGACTTTTCATTCCTTACCAGACTGTACTCAAAACTCATCTTTGCACCATATTTCTGGAATGAAACTATCTCTGTGGACAAGAGAAATCAAAGCTTTTAGAACATCCTGGGTATGACCATCTTGCTGCAGGTTGTTTTGCTGACTGACATCATCTCTATGCTGCTCCAGCCTCAGAAACCTTTGGTCTCCTTCAATGTCCACCGATGATCACTGGGCAATTGGTTCTAAACACCACTTACTAGGTAGGGATGGTCTTCTAGAAACACAGGAAACCTCCTGTGCCCCCTGGAAGTCTGTGAGCTCCCTTTCTCTGTTAGGTCCAAGCCCTTCACTGAGGAAGGCTGCTGCCACAGACACATGCTAGATCTGAAGACATCAGCAGACCCTGAAGACAAAGAGATGCAAATATTTAGGGAAAAAAAGACAGCTTCACATCTGGATAGATCCTTATTTGCTACTGCCTTCATTTACTTTACCAGCTGGAGTAGAAAGTATTGGAAGGAGTTTGTGATCCTTTTTCATATCTCTAGCCATCACTGCATGCTTTTGCTTTGTTATCTCATGTGCAAGACTGTGAATATTCACCAGTGTCTGTTCTTATAATCAGTCTTTCCTTTTTCTTTCTGCTGCAAGACAGTGACACTTTGAAAGCATGGGCAGATGTTAAGCTGCAGCAGATATTGCAATAAAAGTCCACAGAAGCATAGTAATTGAAAACACTGGTATTATGCTTTTCCTCTATAACAAATGTGGCTGAAGAACAATGTGTATCCAAGAGCTGGGAAGAGGTGTCTTCCATTTTCTACACTGTTTTGAACTCACAGCTGGACTGAATGGGCTGGTAGGGAAGGAAGAGCTGGTCTGTTTACACTGCACATAAACTTTTAAAGAACCTCTTCTGCCCACTTTCTGTACTTAGAGAAATCATTCAATAAGATGTTTCAAATTTCTCTTGGTGTTTTGAAGGTAAAGCTAGGTTGAATAGTGTAGAGATAGGAAATTTGTATTTAAGTGTTGAATTTGGGACTCCTTTGCAGCATTTTGATTTAGGTCAATTTTTTCAAATAATGGGATCAAAAGCTTTTGTGGAAAGGGGAAGCATCAATATCTTTATGGGTTAAGATGGTGCCTGATGGGTTTCTTCACTCACTGTATGATGAAGTCTGTGGATTTCAAAGACAAAATTAATCCTAAGAAAATTCCAAGCAAAGTTACTATTAACTGTTCTCAGCCCTGCACTTAATTAAATGCCTACTGTGCGGAGCTGGAAGTGTGGAGTTGAGCATTCTTTCTAGTGTTAATATTGAAGTCCGTTGCTTAAATCAGTTTGATTTCTCTCCTTGTTTGTTTCTGTATCCAGATAAAATAATTTTAGACTGATTTGTCTATTAAAAAAAAAATAGTGTGACAAAACCAAACCAACCCCCTAAACTGCCTGTAAGCAGTATTTTCTCATCAGATGGAATTTCTGACCATATAGCTTTCCTAGTTATCTATATAGAGAGAACTGCCATCTAACTTTGTGACTGTGATTCAGCAGCAATGTGAGTTATGTGTGTGGGTAAGCTGGACCCTTTGTCTCTTAATGACTCTACCATGTTTTTCCTCCTTTTTCTCACACACATTTTTTATTCTTTTTCCTTTAATAAACATGGAACTTTCAAATCTATGGAGAACAGGTAAATTACCTGAGATAGTGGGTAATAGTAGAATTGCTAATTTCTGACAAAAATGACAGTTTTTGTGAGAAGTGATTTTTACACATAGAATTTTCTTCCTGTATTTATGCTTTGTCTTCTGTTGTGCTTAGTTTACATTTTATTGTCTGCCCAGGCTAAAGAGACTCACTTTCCCTGGTGCTCCTATCAGCAGCATTGGAAAGAGTCAAAAATTTTAATCAGATTTGGTCCTCACATACCTGTATTCCTGGCTCTGTTATATCTGCTTGTAAAGAAAAATTTACTGTTTAATGCTGTATAACTTGTGTAATGGGAAATACATTTCCAATTATCAATGAGTTGTGCTCTTGTATATATAACTATATATATATATATATATACACAGTGCACTTTAGTCACTTACAAGGCTCTGGTCAGAAACCGCCCTTGATCGATGTCCTAAGAGGTAGCTATAGTAGGCTCAAGGAGATTTGAATAATTAGAGCTATAAACCATTCACATAAAATTCACCCCCATTATGTTTTTATGTTTTTCTGTATTCATTGTAAAATAGAATCAAATTATATTGCTTTTACAAGTCAGATAAAGATATTCTACTTCGTAGACATTTTGGCCTACTCCTGTTTGATAATTTTTGCCTTTTCTGTCTCATTCCCATTGCTCCAGTGATAAGTCCTATAAAATCAATGTCTTCTTGTGCATAAAATATAAACAACATCAAGCTGTTTCAAGCTATTTCTCATATACAGAGAAGTACAGTCATGGAACTGGGAAAAGATTAAGAAGAATAGGAAAAGCTCCCCTAACCTCACTCACTGTCAGTCCTTGTTCCTGCCCTATAATAAAAATGGAACTTTCCCTGATCACTTCTGATCATGAGAATTGACCTATGATTATTTTGACAATTATCAGCTATCCACTGGAATATTTATGCTGGAAAACTTGCACAGTCATTTTATGCTTTTTGAGCCATGCTCCCCGGCTGGGATCTAGAAATGAGCCAAATACATGGTATTTCATGTTATGCTCTTCCTCACTGCTATGTTTGTGTTACTAAAAATCTTTGCACAGATGGGCAGAGGCAGTACTGTCAGAAAATTTTCAGTTACAAATTCTTTGCTAAATCCAAGATTTTTCTCTCTTCAATTGTTTAAAAATAAAACAAAACAAAATGCATAATATGCCTATTTCTGGTTATCTTTTATGTTAACTTATCACAATAATGTTCTGCAAACTTTCTATTTCTTTCTATTCATGCAGAAGAGAGCCTATTATGAAGAAGGGGGATTACTTGGTTTATTTCATGTTAATGTTTTCCTGGGTTTGACCCTTATTTGTTTCAAGCTTTATTTCAACACCTTCTTCCCCCCAGTCCCACCTTTTTTTCTAGTACAGTTTTACATTTCCAGAAGTAGAGGAACTGAATTGTATCAAATAAGATCAAAGCCCTTCATCCTTCATCTAAATGACAATCTGAATATACTTTGAATTTTTGAAGACTTCAGCTATCTCTTTTCTATCCCTCACGTTCAGCAATAAAATCTGGTGCTTCTCTTACTGGCAAATAAAAAAAATGGGAAACCCTCAGTCTGCTGAATTGGAAAAGAGTAGTAGTAGATTATTTCTTAATAGTGTATGTGCATGGAGCAAGATTCCCTCCTTTTTCACTTCACTTCCATTCACATTAGGACTGTAATGGTACAAAACACATCACATATGCAAACTAAAATGCAGACTTTTTTCTATCATTTGCACTCTATGAAAATGTTCAAAATATTTTTTTTCTTTTAAGTTTTAGAATAGTTGTATAGCTAAAATTCTATACTGTGAAATATGATTTGTCTGGCCATTACTCACTACATACTATGTGCCAATCCCCTGTTTAAAACAGATTCATTCATTCATATGAAGGAGAAGTAATAGGATATCACCCTGGTGACTTCTGATCATCTATGAATTCAGAATAAGTAGCTCATATGCATTCTATGATATGAAATATATTTGAATAAATGTAAAGAAAAATATGTTTGTATTTCCTGATTGAGAAGCATATTTGTAGAAAGGAGTCTTATCCCCTTTCATTCAGGTTGTTGAGACCTAGTCTCTACTTGACCCCTACCTGTTCCTGAAACAAAGCCCCGAACATCTGTCCCCTGAATAGCTGTCTTCTGTTACTACTTCAACAAACTCACCTCGGTGTTATTGTGTAAATCAATCAGTAGATTTACCTAAGAAGATTTTGTTGGAATACTATTTAAAATAAAAACATTGCAAGACTATCATTCCAATGAAAGCATAGAATAATTCTTGTTTTGTGACTTTCTTGGGCACAAAAAACCAAAACAAAAACAGCACATGGATGATGTGTCAGATAATATACCTGGAAAACACCTGAAAGGTTCCTAGGATTTTTCTGTCCCTGGGGTGGTTCAGAGTCAGGAGATGACCAGCAAATTACATGAATATTTGCATTTTTACTCTCTGGAATGAAATCTCTGGACATACTTTTCTGGTAGAAATTTTCTCTCAATATTTTAAGATTTATTTTTTTATTTTATTTTGCTCACTGCTACTTAGTCTACTAACTTTGTCTACTTCTTTAACAAACTATATGTTGTATATGTGTATATGCAAACACACAAAAGCACACCCATAGCACACATATTTATAGACATATATATTTATATGTATACATATTTATATGGCTATTCTGCAAACACATTATGCATAGTTACGTATAAATATAGCTACAAACAACATTAGTATATATAAATACGTGTTAGCTGTCATTAAATCTGATTAGGATTTCTTACTTCCAGAAAGAGTATGCATGTAATGGGTTTTATGCATGTAATTCTTTTTTGAAGACTTGCTGCTAATACATTGGTATTTGGCACTCACATATTTTAATATGCTGCATGTCTGAATGACAGATGATTATCTGACAAAGGAAATCTGCTGTTGAGCAAAATGAGCTAGTACTACATTTAAAAGCCCCAACTCTAACAGAACAACAGTTAAGTATATGTATTGCATTTTAAAAATTTAATACCTGTCTATTGCCGGTATTGTCTTTGTCCGTGTTGACAACAAAAGGATAAATACAGTGCATACAGTAGGTCCCTCTGGTTATACCATGAACATGACACATGTCATCCTATGATAAATTGGCTCTGTGTCTATTCAATTTCAAATCCAAAGCTCTGGAGGCAGAGGTGTTAGGAAGCAGGCATAATTCTGGCGAGCAGAGGCCTCAGATGCACAAAATTAGTGTGCATGGAACAGATAACAAAAAGCGAGAGGGAGACTGAGAGGAAGTTTGCACAGGTTTGTCAACTTCCTGCGGTTTAGGTAGTATTGGCAGATGTTGGGTGTAAGAAAAAAAAATCTGTAAGCGTGATAATGAATGTTACCAGAATTAGAAGTGACAACTGTATCGAGCACAAATGCTGTCTTGTTTCTTCATTTGCATACCAATTAAATAAAAGACCCAAATATTAGGTTCCAGAATTTGTTTGACAAATAATCTGCAGGGCTTACTCAGTACATCTGGGTCAGGCATGTTGGCTGTGTGACAGATGCAATGCCAAAAGAAGATTTCAACATAGAAAAAATGTATTCAGATTGTTACTAAGTACTGTACTTAGAGCAGAGATTAGAAAAGGGTCTAGTTCAGAAATTGCTTTAAAGATAGTGGTATCTACCTCTCTCTAGGCATTTTATTGTGCATTACTGTCAGGTCTTGTATGTGAGACATCTTCCTCACCAACCACTGAAGAAAGGAGTGGGCAAAAATAGTGCTGTTCTGTACCATTATATTGTGCAGCTATCTTATTCCCTGGGTAAATACGTATGTTTTGTGGGACTACTCAAAGAGTAAGAGACTATTTGATGTGAGTAAGGATGGCAGAATCAAGCAATACATGCTTAAGCATTTCTGCAGAATTTTACATTTTTCATGCTGCTCTGAAATATTTACAAAGTAGTTCATATCTGGTGAAGGTTCAGGTCAGTTCTTGTTTTAGTAAAATAAGTTCACTTGACCCTGATTTTAAAGAAAACTTGAGCCAAAGCAGGAAACTGTTCTCTTAGTCAAATATTGCTCTGATATCTGAACCTATGTGCCTTCCTGATATATATATATATATCTTTTAAACAACTTCTGGGATTTGCCATCCATGTGACATTTAATTTTGCACTCTGAATTTCTCAGCAGTCAACACTGGATTTCACTTTCTACTGAGCCAAAGTAATTTCCTGTATTTTTTTATGAAATGCACCTTTTACCAATCTTCCCAAGTTTCTAAATATTTGAGGGTCCAAATATGCTACACCTTGAATAACATTAAACCACTAGACAAGGGGCATCTATATTAATCAGTGTTTGGAGAATGCATATGATTTAAACAGTTATAGGCATGTACTGTAACAACCCAATGAAACACCTGCTGTATGTACACTGTTCAGAAACTCCTTCAAACCAGGAAAAATAGTCTTTCTAGTGCCTGCTTTCATGCAGGCCACTGGGCTGATGTAGTGCAAGACTGCTGATACTCTCAGGAACAGGATTGTGGTATGTGCTGCACTACAGGGGTAAAAATGTAGTAAAATAAAAAGCTGAGATATAAAATTTTGTTAAATATAAATCAAGTAATATATCTTTTTTCTTCATTTGTTCCTTGGTTCTTTTTTATCAAGGAAATGAATTTACACAGGGTAAATGTACTATTTAAATATTTAAAATTTAAATTAAGAAGCTTCTCTTGAATGCACCTGTATGTACTAGATATGTCTGAGTCCATTTGGTATAAGAAAGTAGGCCATGAAATTATGCGTTTAAAGAAGTCAAACTACTCATTCACAGAGAGCTAAAGTTTTCTCAACTCTTGTGTAAATGGTGAACTGCTTTTGAAAATCCAGGCAGACAGAACACAAGCCACTAACACTGCATAAAGGTGCAGTTTTCTAAATGTCAGGGTCTGGAGAATGGGGAAGTGGAATTCCCACATGTAAAAAAAAAAATAAGAATGGAAAAAATAGGTGTTTTATGTACTAAAATGGTGACTTTTATAATACATAGAGTCTTTAAAAATAAAGTGAATAAAACTGAGCACTGTAGGTTATGCTGCTACATGGAAGCAAAAAGACACACGGTTAGCTCTGAACCAGCAAGTGTTTCATACTGCAACCAAGGGATGCATTTTTCAGGGATGAAATTGAGCAAAGGAAAATTTAGTCCTATTACCAGGAAAATGTATCTAATAGTGAGATGTATTAGAAACATGCAAAAGTCTCTAGAGGGAAGTGATAGAAACCCCATAGTCTGAGTCTTTGAAAAACAGCCTACAGAAAGGTTTTCTTGCAGGGAAATGGCTTTATGTTGGCTATAGAAGGGATGGTATCACCTAACAGAATATTTCTGCATCTGACATAATTTGTGCTTTGGTTTATTATTAGTATGCTTGTGTAGGGTTTCATAGAAATCTGAAAAAAAAGACAGGATGTCAACCTGATATCTTACTTTTCGTGACAATACAAAGCTAAAGAAGTTTGAAAGTGTTCTATTCTGTTTCAGTAGCTCTGCCAACTGTTTTGTCATGTCCATGCAGTTTCAATAGGCCAAAGTTACTTTATGCCTTCATTGCTTTTAAATTTTATTTTATTTTATTTTTTTCTTGGCCTTTTTTTTAATATGGTTGTTGATTTCCAACATCATGTACTCACTATAAGCTGAGAGGAATACTTCCATGGTGGAGGCATACTTTCATTAATAAAATATTAATATTCTATTAATATATGTTTAAGCTTTAAAAGAAAGTTCCTCAGAGAGTAACTTGTCATCTTTATTCACCTTTTAGGAACATGCATAAAAGAACTGTACATTTAAATGCCAAATTTAGATGTGTTATTGTATATTAACAAAACCACTAAATGGTAATTTTGCATGCTTTAGCATGGACAGTACACAGCATATACATTTCTCCAATAAAATTTCATATTCCTCCTGAATCAACAATAATAAAGTACAATTTCTCTCTAGCTCTTCAAGTTATTCCTGTGAAATAACTTGCTAGCTGTCCATGCATTTCTGCTGGAAGCACATCCCTAACGTCAACTCAGTGTGCTTACATGCAGCAGCAGATCTGAGCTATCAAGAAGAGCAAAGGTTCCTCAGAGGAGACAACATGAAACCCAGATATATGACTTGCTATTCCTTAAATTATCCTTTATTCTCTCAATTTTTTTTCCTAAACTCTTTAATAAGGTGAAGTTCAGTTCTCTCTTATGCATTTTAATATTGTCAAGAATAAAGAATGACCATGTTCCAATCATCAACAATGATATGACAACTATTAAGTGGTAATATGAAATGTTAAATACAAGACACTAATACTTGCTAAGACATTTCTAGGTCCAAATTCACTCAGAATTTATCTTAAACAAAAATATTAAAATTAATTTCATATTCCTCGCTAAGCCGTCGTTGAAATAAATAAAATTCAAAAAAAATTTTCTCGGCCCTCGCAAAGTCGTCACTAAATTTGATCGCACCCCTCTGTTGACCAATATTTCGACCACCGCTTGGCCCTCGCTAAGCACTCACAAATAGTGAGGGGAGCCGATGGCCGTCGCTGTGGCGACGAGGTAAATTGCGAGGGGAGATATCAGTCGCTGAGCCCTCGCTAAACCTGATCAGCGACGGCTCAGCGAGGGATTTGGCCGTCGCTGATCGACTGTTTTCTTGTAGTGCTCCTTGCCTTTCCGAGCCTTAATATAGTGCATGATTTCATGATTAATGATGGTGTTGTCTGTGATATTTCTAGTGGGAATGAAGGCCACTTGGGTGGGGAAAGCAATTTTGTCAAGAACATTCCTAATTCTAGAAGCAATAATCTTAGTGATGATCTTGAAGGTGACATTGCAAAGGGCTATCAGCCTGAATTGTTCAACTTTAGAAGCTCCTTCAGTCTTAGGGATGAGTTCAATAAAAGTGTGGTCCATTTCAGAGAGGATACGACTGTGACTGAAAGCATACTGGACAGCTTCAATAATAGTAGGGCCAAAGGATTCCAATAGGTCTTATAGAAGAGAGGGGTAAAACCATCAGGGCCAGGGCTTTTGTGAGATGCCGTAGAGAAAGTAGCAGTCTTAATTTCCTCAAGATAAGGGATTCGATAGAGAGCAATGTTGTCTGATTGGTTTATCAAAGGACAATAAAGATGACT
>JAYRBT010000093.1:1630574-1641893 GCA_036023395.1 Myiotriccus ornatus
AGCCATGTTCTGAGTTATGAACCATTGAGGGGTCGGGAGGATTTGGCCTATGAAGAAAGACCACTAAAGATAGTTGATCGTAAGGACCAAGTCTTGAGGAGAAGGACTATTCCGTATGTGAAAGTACAATGGACAAACCATACCGAGAGGGAAGCTACTTGGGAATTGGAGGAGGAGATGCACAATAAATATCATTTCCCATTTGAAGAATCAAGTAAATAAGTTTTAAGGACAAAACTTTTCTTAAGGAAGTTGAAATGTAATACCTAAGACTTAATTACGAGATATTATTTAAAATATTAAATCTTTGGATTGTTTTAAAATATTAAAATTTATAAATACCACTGATGGTGGTGCATAGAAGAGCAGAGGTTTGGCTGACAAGTTTGAATTTACCTAGTTTCACTATCAATATGAAGTTGCTTTTTCACTATAACCCATTCCTCCAAAGTGAGTCAAGTATTTATCTTTCAATAGTATATAATGCTCAGGTTTCAGCTGAACTTTTGTAAAACTGAGTTAAAAAAACCTCCCTTCAGTGAAAAAGATGTTACATTTATTTTTATATGTAACTTACTTTTCATTATTCTAGTGCTAAAGGTTAGAGTTTGCCTAAGAAAATATAATATGTCAATAGCTTTGTTCTCATGCCTGTTTTGTGATTGGTCCTCTGCCGAAACCTTCTCACTTGAAGGTCTGATGAGAAATTGTACAACTGAAAGCACAGTGGTGGCAGTCATCAGCTGTTTTTCATTTTATCTTCAGATTTACTGGATAAGGTCACCCAGATGTCTACATAGCATGAATTCTATGGAGTCTGAAGATTTTAAATCTCTGTTCTAGCAAAATTTTGTCTTATGTTCTGCATTTCTTTTTTTTTTTCTTGTTTTCCCTTGCCTTTTCAAGATGAATTGCAGAGTGGAGTTTAGAAATTCATTTTATACTTAAGCAATATATATTTCTTAATCCTGCTTTGAAGGTAAATTGTAAAATTAGGATATTGTAGAAAATTATCAGTGCACTATAACTAGTCCACAATTACGAATGGATTTTATTTAATTTTTAAAGCTTAGTCTGAACTTATTTTTGTGAATAAACTCAAATTTATTTTGTTATACAATACTGTTTATATTACATTGATAGTGCTCCTGAGAAATTAGTGGATTAACCACCACAATGCAAATGTGTCTAGCTTGATTCTGTAAATTTTGCTTTCCTGTCAATGAAGTTGGTCAGTCTCCCTCCAGTCTTACAGAAAGGAAAAAGATAGGGAAAGGCGAATCTGTGCAGTGAAGGGAAAGGCAAATGGAGAAAGAAACAGTACATTTCATCTCTGCAGCTGGAAATATGATAATATTTACAGTATGATTATGTTTAGTCAGATTATTTTCTTCAAAAAAACAAGGCCATGCTAGTGTACTTACAAATTTTTTGAATAAAATTTCTGGGTACTTTTTAAACTACTTAGAGAAATTATAGAATATGGAGATGTCTGGTCCATTGAAAGCAACTTGAGAAAAGTCCACTTTTGGCAAAAGGCGCTGAGGCTGCTTTCACGAAATTGCTATAAACTGCACAAATTTTGGCTCTCAAAGCTGAACTGGATTTCAGAATGTAGGTAGGAATATATTGCACAGGCAATTTGGAGGACTATGGACTGGTGGCTTGATTTTATCGTGTCTTAGCTATCTGGACAATGTAAGGAAATTGTCATTTCTGTATTGTACCAGATAACTCCTGCTGTGCTGAGTCAGAAGACTGCTATGCAACATATGTGTGGGATTCTGTCTTCAATCTGTTCACTTTTCAAGTGGATTACACCACAATAATCCCAAAGCTGTTCTACAGTTTATAACAGAAAAATCAGCGGCCAATACAGTTAATGGAGATGACAAAACTTACACTGAAGAAGAGGAAGATGTGACTAAGGTGCCAAAAGAGCTTTCAGGGAAACTCAATGTTTATGGAGAGCTGCTGGCAAAAGATCTTGCAAGATTCTCAGACCCTGCAAAGTGTGAACAATACAGAGACTGATTTGGCAATGTGCTTCACAAAGTCTGTTCTTTCACAGGCAAGAGCTGGCATGGCTGAATTAAATGCTGTTAGACTTGCACATCTTCTGGATATCAGTGCAATGTACCATCAAGTTGTTAGTGTGGCTGCAGTGAGGTTATGGTGTAGAATATATTACTTTCTGTAACAGGAAGAAACTTCTCCTCTTGAAATATTTTCAGTATCTCAGTCTGTTCTGCAGTTTCAAGAACTTCTTGCAGTGTGTTTTCCCTTTTAGACAGTTAGTTTTTCGTTCTTTAATTAAGGTCTCAGAGATGTTATGATAAAACACCCCATGCCACCACTGAAGATTTTTTTTGGCATCAGGTAGTATAAATCTGGGCTCAAAACCACTTCAGGCTTTATCCTCATATACATCAATAAAATTTAACAGGCATTTATAGATGTATTTGTTTTCACTTTGAAAGGTCATTTCGTGTTGCTAAATCATCAGGAATTAACCTTAGTGTCAAAAAGGACCTTTTTCCAATCTCTAAAATAGTAAGACATTTACCTAGCTTATATATTCTCCTAAAATGTTTGTACTTAATCACTTTATGAATGAAAATTTGTAAGTTGCAATCTGGCTTTGATTTTTTTAAGGTTTCCAAGAGCTTTTTTTTTTTTTGGCTTGTATGCATATATCTTCATGGCATGTATTGAAATTTAGGCACTATTCTAATACTTACTGTTAAATACATTTATAAATCTCTTCCTGGTCAGAGTCACAAGTGTTCAGACACCAGTTGTTGCAATGGATCTGCAGTATATAAGAAAAACAGAAGTTTTTGATGTTGTTTAAGTGAACAGTTTTCAAAATGGCTTTTTGCAGTTTTTTGCTAACTCACTTTTTTCTTCTCAAAGTCCCTCTCATTATCTCTATTCAGGAATGTCCTGGGGAGATACCTGGAAGTTTTCTCATTGGCCTTTATCTACTCCTTTCTATTGGTTGTTAACCCTTTCTTGCCATTGGTGGTTCTGCAATACCTCCTGAACTTTTAATTGGTTATTCTGTAATCCTCCCCAAAATCTATATATATCCCTACCCATACAATTAATCTATATCTCTTGCTCTCCTCTCTTGTGGTTTCTGTGTGAGTCTTGTTGGGCTCCGTGGGCACCACGTGGTGGGGGGAGGGGAGGGAGCATTTTCCCCTCCAGGTAATGGGCTAAAAACCCCAGGTCCTGGAGCCCCCCTTTCCCAATCCACCATCACAACCAGTCATGACTTTTAATATGCTGAAGGTTCCACTCTACACAACTGTACTACAAGACTCAGAAATCTATGAACTCTCCAATATCTTGAACTCTTAAATCTTTAATTAAAAGACTAACAGTAGCTGGTTGATTTTGAAAACCTTGGTCCAACACAAGTACTAAGAAGAAAATTATAGAAGAGTAGTGAGATGAACTCTTCTCATAAATACTATGGATAACTTTGTCCCTTGTCTCAAATTCTTGAAGTCATTGTGTAATATTGCAAATAAAAAATGCTTTCATAGAAATTGCAAAAAGTATATTCTCCAAATATTTTCTATCCAAGATGAGACTAATTTTACCTGAATATCTTGGAATCTCATAATCCCAGAATGAAAGGATTAGCCATAATCTAGCTGTGTGTGTTATATCACAGATTATTCTGAATTGGAAGGGACCCACAAAGGACCGTTGAAGTCCAGCTTCTGGCCCTGCACAGGGCAGCCCCAAGAATCACACTCATGTGCTTGAGAGTGTTGTCTAAATGCTTCTTGAACACTGTCAGGCTTGGTGCTTTGACCACGTTCTTGGGGAACTTGTTCCCTCTGTGTGAAGAACCTTTTTCTAATTACCAACCTAAACCTACCCTGATACAACTTCATGCCATTTTCTCGAATGCTGTCACTGGTCACTGAAGAGATCAGTGCCTGCCCTCAAGGAAGCTATAGACTGAGATATCTGTCTCCCCTCAGTCTCCTCCATGCTGAACACACCAACTTACCTCAGCTGCTCCTGTTAAGCTTTCCCCTCAAGGCTCTTCACCATCATTAAGACCCTTCTTGGGACACTCTCTAACAGCTTAATATCTTTCTTAAATTGTGATGCCCAAAACTGCCACAATATTCAGGGTGAGGCCACACCAGTGCAGAGCAGAGTGGGACAATCCCCACCCTTGACTTGGGCCTTAGATTGCCCTATGGAACCACTCCAGTTGCCAGTCTGATGTAATCCTATTCGCTACAATCCTTTGTGCATGATCATGTGCATGACAGTTGTTCACCCACCACATGATGTGTTTATCCAGCTGTACAGTGAACACTTTGTCCAGCAAGATACTATGAGAGACAGTATCAAAAGCTTTACTGAAATCTGAAAAGATAACATCAACTGGCTTCTCTTGATCAACTAGGTGGGTTACCCTGCCATAACAGGAAATCAGTGTTGACAAGCAGGACTTTCCCCTCATGGAGCCGTGCTGGCTGCTTTATTCTCTAGGTCTTTTTCAATACTTCCCAGAATATCCTTCTCCATAACCTTAAAAGGCACTGTGAGACTCACAGGCCTGCAGTTTTCAGGGTTACTCTTTTTGCCCTTTTTGAAAATAGGGACAGTGTTTGTCAGTTTCAAGTCAGCTGCGACCCCTTCAGACTACCAAAACCATTCAAAAGTCATCGAAAGATTTGTGGATATGCCAGAAGTGAAAGAAGAGGCACCTCTTACCCTTTTGAAAATTCACCTGCTGATAAGATAAAGGTTCTGAGAAATGCAGTCTTTAAGTCTGCTGTGTTGAACTCTATAGTTTACAAAACCAGTTAAAGCCATTTAGAATTTTCTTCAGCTGTAACCTACAAGAAAAAGAAAAAACCATGTAATTAAGATTTTGGCAGTGATTGTATTATTTTAAAATTTAGTATCTGCCTCTAACCCTCAGCAACCCTAACAAACAACTGTGATTCTAATGTCTAACTTTAGAACCATTTCATAGTGAGGACTGTCGTGTTCTGACTCTGAAGAGGAGAAGAAGACTGTACCGTGTGGTCACTTTTGACCCTTAATTAAACCCTTCGCCAAAAATACAGAAAAAAATAATACAGGAACTCGAATGTGAAGGAGTTAATGTGAGTTGAGAATGATGGATGAAACTTCTGAAGAGATGTAGATTTATTGGATTTATGGATGTGTATCTGTGTGTGTGCGGATGTGCATGCAAATGACTCCTTCACAGTGTATGCACTACATGAATGTGTGACTTGTGAATATCTGCCTTCAAATACCCTTCTCTAATGTAGTCTACTGTAACTCAAGCAAAGAAATTTACATGAGTAAATTGTGGAAAGCCCATGTAACTCTATGAATAAAGCTGATTAATTATGTTTAAATTTCTCTAATCTGTTAAAAGGGTCATCCCCCAAATTACAAGAGTTTTCTATATTCCTATTATAAAATGTAGACACCATGCCTGAGCTAAATTAAATTTTTAAGCAGCCTCAGGAAAGAAGAAAAGATTTAAATTGCTGCCACAGGGAAATTTAAACCTGACACATAAAATAGAAAAGTGATCATCAACAGCCTGTGAAACAGAGCTTCTGGTTCTATTTCCAATTTGCTACTTTTTCCCCTCATAATTTTCTTTATTCTTTGTTTTGAACATAAAATTCTACTGAGAATGATAGTACTGTTTAGCAGATGCTCCTGTATTAAAAATGGAGGAAAGTAATAATGTTGGGGTTTTTTTAAACAACGTTTTAAAATTGAGAATGCATTTTTTACTGTATCTTGCCATGTTTCAATGGTGTGGTATCAGTATGTAATCAAATAAAGTTATAATCACATTTACTTTATTTTTAGTTAAAATTGTGGTGCATGGATATCCATGCTGTATTAGTAATCATTAAAACATAAACTTTTTTTTTTTTTAAAAAGATAATAACACTAGAACAATGCAACAATTAAAAATCTGTATGTCCATATGCACTATTCACTTAATATCTGATGTATCTGACCTGGAGTTTATTTCTTTTAACTGACAGTCTAACAAAATAAACACCTAAATTTTCCTCAGCAACTATCATAAATATCTTTTAACTGAATAATGACTGAAACTCTAGCAACTTCAGTGTGTAGTGTGAGCAGCAAGCTTTCTGAATCCATCTTCTGCTTTAATACACTTTGGTGGAATCTTCTGACATGTAAATGTAGTACTTAATACCTTTATTAAATATTAAAGAGCATAGCCTTACATGGTATTTCATTAGGCATTTTAAAGCCACATTAAAAGAACTGTTTGTAACCCAAAGCATTTACATTTTTTTCAGGATGTAGCTTAGTCGAAGTCAACTTCATATCCATCTTATGCTGTAGGACAGTGTTGATAAAGATTGGTCACAGTGTTGAGGTATATGTTTAGTGGATGTAGCTTAGTGTGAAGCTGCAGACTGAGCTCTGGTTGAGGGAAATGGTGGGAGCCCGAGTCAGGAGGCCATGAACTGGCCCAGAATTTTTGTATAACAAAGGGCATGTGGACCTATTGCATTGGACAGAGTCAGAGACACTCAGAGACAGCAAGAGCCAATGACTCCAGACTTTTGCCTGCTTAGACTGTGAGGGTATAAAACCACAAGTATTCCTTTCTTAAGGGTGCCTCTGAGGAGGGCAGCTTGAACTGCTATTTTGTTATTGCATCAAGATTAAATTATTTTAAGGATCCAGACATCTGAGACACTGCTATGGGAAACTTAGGGTTGAGCCTGTAAGTAAACCTTGTCTATGTGAGCGTGGTGTTTGAGCTCTGAAGGGGTCAGTCCTAGTTCAGGTGGTGCAAGTATGACTGCCAGAGTGCCTCCTGGATGGTCAGTCAGGAAAGCTTCCTTAATAACAAGCAAGAACTCGGATATTTCTGAAGTAGGACTACAGTCAGCTCCTGCTTGGGAAATCTAGATGGACTGCGGATGGGCGAGTGCTAAGGTGCTGAGGTGGTGTGCACCTGGAGATGTTTTGTGATCTAACCACAGCTGCTATTCTACACTTCAAGAGTACAGGTTATCATCTTAACTGCTCACAGGAATACTCAAGCCATGGAGGTAAGGCTTCATGCTGCTTTTTATCTAGCAGTTTCCAGATTCTTGGAAAAAAATGGTCCTTGAGACTGCTAGTTGTTGGGGAAGATTTCAATTTTCATAATACATTTTATTTGTAGTATACTTAGTAATAAAGAGAGCCATATACTTACATATCAGAGGATATAAAGATATTTGTTCTATATACTGTTACAATTACATTTTAATTTTCAAATGTTTACATCAGAATTGTTCTCTTTTATATGACCTCCTCAACACCTGCTTCTGGACAAACAGTGACCTTGACCAATCTAGAATAATGAAAAAAGTATTATGGTTTGATTCAGACTGAAATAATGATCTCCCAGTATTATAGAAGTATTTTTATGATAGCACTGCATGTTTAAAAATCTTGTTTCCCAATATAAATGTGAATATCAGTTTCTGTGAACTCAGCAAAGTATGGGATTTTATTTTACCTTTCATATCTCCGTATTTAGCTGTAAGTGTTGGTCACTGACACCAGCTTCTAATTAGGCAGACATTCAGTTTCCTCTCTTCCCTATTTTTCCCAAATGTCAGCAGATGGTGACCCATGTTTCATTGGTGTATTCCTGGATTTTCATACTACTAATTATATGCTGAAGTTTGAGTTTGTACCCTTATATAGGCCACTTTCAACTGAACCCTTGGTTTATGGTTTCCATGGGATCAGGGAAAGTAACATGACTTAACTAGCATTTCACTGCACACTGCATAATGCAGACCATTATTAAATAAACTGTGATTAAGTTTGATGTCATCATTAGCTAGAGAATCTCCTAGTGAAGCTGCCACATGGAAATTAAAGTAATAATCAATTACCTCTTTTTTTCTTCTTTTTTCCATGTCTTGTCATAGGGCTTGGGATACCCTGTGAAATCATGCAGGCAGCTCAGGCCTTGAGAGAGTCAGCTGCCCCTCTAATTTCTGGTACAGGCTTATCTAAACTTTCTGTAAGGTCTCATAATGTATTCTGGTGTTTACTGTAGTTAATGTAATCTGCCGGTAGTAGAAGCCTGTGACTCTTTATCATATTGGAGAGAAGTGCTCCTTTTCCCCCTCATAGAAATTGTTAATAATTTTGAAAATGGTTGTCACATGTCCCTTGATTGTCCTCCTCTTTAAATGTACCAGTTTCTATTCTTTTATGTATTCATATTCATATATATTTCTTCATAGACTCTATTTTCTACACCCCTGCTATTTTTCATTCATGTTTTTCTGGACTTTATGTAAATAGTTAACTTCTTCTAGAAATACACCTAATTGACCTAAAACTTTGCTTGGTAGAACAGGGGGAAAAAAAAAAAAAAAAAAAAAAAGATCATTTCAGATACTCTGGGTCTTTTCCTACTATTTATAAAGCACAAGTCAACTTCCCACTTTTTTTGTTGCTTTTAAAGATTCATTATTATTCACAAAAAGGTTCTACTCTTTTCCTGCTGAATACGTTGTCTACCTACTGCTTCCCAGGTTACATTGCTGATTGGTTTTTTCCCCCTGCCTGCCTATAACATCTTGAGTTTGCTCCTATTGAAAGGGAACAATGCTTTTTCAGACTATGTCTCCATAGATCTTTTGTCAAGATCTTTTTAAATTGTTTAACTTTACATTCACACTGTGGTATTTGGATCATTTATGAAAGTTTATTTCCTTCTAAAATCTATCTCTCGTAATATAATGTTTACTGTCTACTTCATGACAAGGTAATTCTTCATACATTTTAAAGACAGTCTCTTTTTCTTTATTTGGTAAATGTTTGAATGTATGTGCCTAGCACGAGCACATTCCTGTTACAGACCTTCAAATTTTAGATCTTTAAACTCAATGTTCTTCATATATGTTTTCATATTTTTTCTTCTTCAACACTTATAGGATGATTTTTGTCTTTCATTCCTTACTAAGAAGCTTTTAGTTGTTATACAAGAAAAATCCTGCATGGTATTGAGGGTTACCAAAACAAGTAGAAGGTACCTATTGATACTTTTAATTAATTTCTGCAAGGTTTCATCACAAGCAATCTGTTTGGCAGTCACAATTCGCATTATTTATTCCTGAAAATGGTCAATCTTAAAAAAAAGCTATTTTAATACATATAGGTGTTAAACAGATTATCTGGATATTAACCATGCGTTTGGTAAATATTCTAGACTGTACTGACAAATATCATGTGTCTCTCATATTTGTATCCCATTTCCAACTGAAAAAATTAAAAATGAAAGGAATCTCTGTGTATTCCTGCATGAACTGTCTTTGTCAAGTTTTTTACATTAGTCATAACCTATAACTTGTGTTCATTTTAAGCTAACATAAGCGTGTCATACCTAATGGTCGAAAACATTTTATTCCTTTGAGCTGTAGCACCAGTTATTTTATTTTAAAATGGGTTAACAATTAACTTTTATTACGTTTTGTGACATACAGACTAACAGATTCATATTCTTGTGGGAAAATTACACTCTATACCTTCTTTGTGAGTTACCTGAGGAAATCTGGTCAAATGCGTACTAATCATTGTACCTAACACCTAGGCATCTTTAATGCCTTCCATTTCCCCTCATTGTTAAGATTTGCATCTCACAGCTTCTTGGTGTGGCCATGTGTTCATACTCCCAGGGTTATTCCCAGATCAAATGGCTAGAATAAGCACTTAGACATAATCTTGATATAAATTATTAGCCTAACAAAATGTTGTGCTTTGTATATATTTACTAAGGCATACATATGAAGTATAGTCACAAACTTATTGAGATTTATATCCACAGTTAATGGTAAGTTCCCCTCAGCTTTGTTTTTTGTTTGTTTGTTTGTTTGTTTTCCTCTCGTGTAGTACATAAATTACTGCTTGTTTAGTTCTGGGATAGAAACTGGTGCTTTCCGTGCTGTTCAAAAATTCTTGTCATATTCTCACACTTTCATTTTGCCACAGCGGAATCTCATGTAGATTTTTGTGTTTCTCATACTTCTCAAAAACCAATGTATTTACTTGGGAATTACCGTGAGTGTTGAACAGAAACCAGACAACCATCTCCAGACTAAAACTTAGAAGACTAAAACTTGAACATAAATGCATATCCTAATTTTTGTAAGACCTGTGAGAACCAGGCTGACACATCAAATATACAAGATATGTCAATAGCTCTCACATAAAAGCTATGTACTTTCTAGGTAGAGTGAAGTGTTCCTTTGTGTGTCCTTTTCCTTTTAAATGTTTACCCAGTCTAGGATGTCTATTACATTATGTAGTCTGGAGCATCTGGGTTTTGAATATCCTCAAAGACACAGACTTCTCCAAGCAACCTAGTCTAAAGTTTGATCAAGCATTTAGTAATTTTTTTTCTTTTGTTTGAATTAAGTTTTCTATATTGTGCCCATTGCCTTTTACCCATTTTCTCGGTGCCACTGGGAAGAGTCTGGGTCTATCTTCTTTACTGCCCCTCAGGTATTTATACGCATAGGCAACATCCCCCTAAAGGGATGTTCAGGATGAACATCCAGCTCTCTCAGGCTCTACTTGTATGTCAGATGCTCCAGTGACCTAATAATCTTCATGGCCCTTTTCCAGACTGTCTCCAATGTAGTTCTGAGCCCAGAACATAGCTGAGCTCAGAAATTAACATGTTACTCCAGTTGTGGTTACCAGTGTTGCCTGGAAGGCAAGCATTGCCATGTTTAGTATGATTCTTATAGTTATTTCAGTTTCCCTTCTCAGCAGTTTTATATTGACTTGCTTTTCTTTGCAAACATGTGAATCAGTTACATTGAAAGATGTGTATTATTCTGAGACACCTGTCCTTTTCTGAGAGTAGGGTGTTCCTTGAACCACTATCTACACCTTGAAGTTCAATTACCAAGAAAATATATTTCTCTGTTACTACTTTGTGCAGATATCTTACCCTTACTGTACCCCTCCTCAGCATTAGGATAGACTGAAAAACACCTATGCAGTATATGAAGAAACACATACTTTTACTGAAATAGCCATTCAAAACTAAATAACTTAAAGCTTGGGATAGTAGTAAGTAATGGGAATAAGAATGATATTACATTAAGCCTGCAAAGCCTCCAGAGGATGTCATTGCCTTAAGAAGAGAACTCCCGGGCAGATGGAGCTAGTTAGCCCTGTAAGGCAATCCATCTACGTCCTGAGGACCTCACTGCCACCGTCCAAGCTTGCTTGGCCCCGGCAGAT
>JAYRBT010000093.1:1659639-1679264 GCA_036023395.1 Myiotriccus ornatus
GGAGTTCTTTGGGGCTGTCTCTGTTTCTCCTCTATAACTGATGTTTCCATTCCGTGTATTCCACGTGGTCTCCCACAAATTTTTAGTGGCTTTGCTAATTATTACTTTATTATCATATTTTCTGTAGTGGAATTTGAATTTTTTTATATGTGAAATTCTGTTTCCTATCTCAGAAGTTCAACAGAAATTCAAGCATCTTAGTCTAGTATAACTTTATAGACTAGAGATTTCTATTTAGAGTGTGAGATTGGTTTAGTTTTATGTGCTTGCATAGTGGCACCACCAGTTATCTACCTTGACTTTTTAGTTTAAATTCCTGACATCTCAAAGCTAATTTAGCAAAACGAGATTTTTTGCTCAGTTTTCATACACAGACATGTCTGCTTGGAGCAGTGGCTAGACTTGCTGAAAAGCATTCTGTGAACCTGCAGAACAGTTTGATAAATTGATCTGAGTTTAGAGTTTCTAATCCACATACATGGTTGATTCCCAGTTTTGTTGCACGAATTTCTCAGACTCTCCATCTTTGATTTTCTAATTAAATTTTTATTAGAAATTGTTGTCTAAACAAAAAATACTTATGAATTAGGCATGGCCTAAATTCTTAGCTTCTTTTATGTTTATGCTTCTTACAGTTTTGACATACAGTGAGTAAACTCACAAGAGGATTTGGTCTAAGAAGCATTATACTGCAGTACCATAAAAAAGAAAAAGAAGGTTTTTATAAAAAATCATTTTAGCATTCATACATTTATTGTCTTGCAAGTTTTGAGTGCTTACCTATTAGTGGTCTATCAAGTATAACTTAAAATAGACAATTAAATGGTCATTTAGGATTAGTTATTATGACTGTGCATACACACATAGTAATTTTTGAAGTCTGTAATACATTTTACAAGAAAATCATGTATATTGTGCACTGCTCTTCTCTGAAGAACAGAGTGGGGAAATAATTTCACACTGCATATAATGCATTGGATATGAAGGAAACTTGAAAATTATTTAGTTACAGATCTCTCTGACCAGGCTTGCAAAATTGCATATATTATGTTAATGGCCAAGAATTTGAAAATGAACTTGAATATTAAAAACAGTAAGTTTGAGTTCTGACATGAATGCAGGCTTGGCTGGTGTATGGCATACAAAGAGGATACTTTTTTAACCCTTACACTTATGGAGTAAGATATTGTCTATGTCAAAACACCTAAAACTGTAAGTGAAATATCAAATGAGCATTTTGTATTTCTATTAAAGCATAGTCCCTGTCAAATCAAATCCCAAAGTCCATTCTATGTTTCTCCACAGCATTTTTAAGTGAGTTGAATTTTCCTCTGTTACCAAAACAAGCTCAAGAGCAGCAGACTTTACTGCTAATAATCCTAAGAGATGAGATGCCTCTGCCCTTGCAGCAGACCTACACATCCCTCAGGAAGCATCTGGAAATGGTGAGCAGCGTGCTCTGAAAATTTGCCACATGAGTAGCGTATGGTTCACTGGTGATTGCTAGATTTGTGGTAGAGGCATCTATCACAGCTATAATCATGACTGAGATGTGAAAGACATTGCAAGCACATTATGTACTCTCATTGTCTGTATGTCAGGTATGTCATCGGCTTTTGGCCAGTTTTACACAGTTTCTGAACTGTGTAATAGGGATAGACACACACCTGGATGCTTTATTTGGCTTCAGCCAAAAGAGAGGAGAACTATGTGAAGTCAATAGGAGTCAAGTCCTCCTTAAGGGATGACTGGTCACCCTGAGTAGTCACACTGCACAGGGAGGACACTATGCTCTACATCTTTGAAGGTACTCAGAGCTGGACTGGATGTGTCTTTGGAGTTGTGCCTCATTTTGCCAGGGCATTAGATCAGATGACGTCCAGAGACCCCTAACAAGGGAAATTACTGCATGCTTCCATGACTGTAAACAGCACAAGATATGTCCATTCTTGTGTCTTTAGAAACAGAAATTACAGGGACTGTATTGCTTTAACATGGCACGTTCATGGTGCCCTGCAGAGGACAAAATTATGTAAGACACACAGAAAGTCACATGCTTCATCATCCTTCCCAGCCCTACAAGCAACTGCATTGGAGGCAAACACAAAAATTAATCATGGCTGTGTGAGACCATGATAACTATGTGTTCATCCCTTTAGTCCTCCAAACAGCTCTAACTCTGCTCTTCCTCATTAGTTCACTGAGCAGCCATTGGACTGTGAGACACCAGTAACTTCTGGGATACTCTGCAGAAAGCTGTTGTTTTTACTGACAATGTCAGTTCATGAATGAGCCTTTCCCTTACCTCTGTCGTGTCCCATATGAAACAGATGTATTCTGTTTAAAATTAGATGTCTTTTCATGATCTTTCATACTGTTGGCATCCATGAATGGCAGACATGGGGAAAGCAGATGTGCCTGGAGTGTCCAAAAATGCTGTTACTGACATGTGTGCGTATGTATATGCTAGAGAGAAAAAACAAAAGCAGAGACAAGAATAAAAGCAAAATTCTGCTTATCTGGGTGAGTAATAGACATGCATGGTGCATGGTTTACTGCTGGGCAGAGTAATGGCAGTCTTTTAATCAGTATCACAGCCCCTGCAAAGAACCTGTTTAACTACAGTAATGGAAAATGGGAATGGTCAGAAGTCCAAAGCACGCTCACTTGGTGGTGGTGTCTCATACTGGCTGAGGGTTAACCTCTGGCTAGCACTAAGCCATGACTTGACATCCAGTTTAGGTTGATTATGTTCAGGGGTGATAAGAAAGAAAGGAGTGCAGAAAGGGGAGATGAATCCTGTGATGGACAGGAGTAGGGTAAGTGTGAATCTGTGTTTGCTAGCTGATAGATGATATGCTGGCATATTTTTGAGGTTTCTCACAGAAAATTCCATTTTTAACCAGAGGAGGATCTAGATAGGTGTGCTTAGGCAATTTTGTAAATCATGCCGGTTTATGTAATACCACTAAAATCTCTAACACAGCTAAGAATTTTATAAAACAGGATATGACTTTGGAAATACTAATTAATAATTACTACAGCTCTTAGGCTTTGCATTTGCTTTGGTGGGGCATCACCAAGCCATTCTTGCAACTGGTTGTCGAAGGCAGGAACTAAACTGACCACTGAAAAGCTTGGGATGGCCAAAAATGTCACTTTTGGCCCAGGTCCTAACTAGGCATATGGAAGAAGAGAGAACATGTGATAAATGTAATGGATTCAATTTTTACTGAAATTAGCGGTCAGCTAGAAATCTTCACAAGGCCTTGGAGTCAAATAATAAGCACAATTGTTGGGAGAAAAGAACATTTCTGAAAGCTACTGCTGATGAGTAGTTGAAGTTATTCAAAGGCAGCTGCTCTGAATGTGGAAGTGCACCTGTGAATTGCCAGACTGACAGCTGCTGAAATACCTGCACTGGATAGGTACTTACAGATAGATTAGCCATGCCATGCTGTGTTCTTACTTCTCTGTTTGGGAATGACTTGTGGCTGGAGCCACATTACTTCCTAACAACCTGGAGAATGTGGCATAACCTCTTATTTAAGAAATGGTTGATTACTTCTTAAGAGATTTCATGTAAATTATAGGTTTTATGAAGGGAGGTTAATTCTTGGTTTTAACTTAAATACTTTACAGTAAAAGAACAAACAAATAGCACTAGTCAGTACAAGCTGATACAGACATGCTTTGGTTTATCTGCTACTAAGACATCAATATACATTTAACTGAAATATCACATTTTGTGTTCAGACAAAATATCACCCATCCTGAGGAGCTGTCTCTGCAGTTTCAACATGTAGGGGCCTAATAGTTAACAGTAAATTTTTTTTTTTTTTTCCCAGAGCCTATTTCCACTGAAAGAGCGAAGCATTACAGTAGACTGGATGTTTTAGGTCATTTATTTTGTTTTCGCTTTGGGTCATTTTACAGAAGCACTTCTGCTCTCTAGCGTTAAAATGAGAGCCACTCTACTCCCCAGATATTACCCAGCAGCACTTGGGGGCTCTTAATGATTAATACCATCGCAGTCCAGCCACAAACCTTTCTGGCGCAGATAATGCCAGGCAGCAAGCACGCTTGACACTTTTAATGTATAATTAAGTAGAAAAAGTCAGCACTCAGTATGCAAATTTTTCAAAATGATAAATGATGCCATAAAGCAGTATGGATTGATTTGGTGTAAATGAAACTAATTAAGGAAATGTCAAACATAATTAATAAAACAGGTTTAAGCTGCAAAACATTGTCAATTGAATGAATGAGGAGGCATTGGCTCCCATTGTTTCTGCTTTATTTAGGGCTTGTGTTTAGCTTGTACTCTGTTCCTAAATGCACTTTCTCTACCTCATACCCTCCACTACCAATTCCCAGAGAGGGGGAAAATAAATTTGCTTGTCTCTCCACTGACTGCAGAAATTAATTGCAGAAATCTTGTCCCATCCAAGTGTTACATTCACTCACAGGACATTAACATAACTAATTTGAAAGAGCCCAAATGACTGCATAATAGAACACTGTCAGTATGCCTGACAGTCTTTGGTCATACCAAATTAGCTTGGTTTTCTAATTGAAATTTTTTTCCTAGGACTCTATAATTTTTTTTCTCAGCTATTCATTTTTGATAAGAACAAAGGTTTTATATTTTACAAAAGAGTGCTTGACCTATAATTACTAGGAGGAAATTAGGGAGGTAGAAAAGTCAGATTTAGTCCTGGTAATGATGCTGGAGACCTTGCTCCCTCTGGGGAGCCTGAAGAATAATGGAATCTTCTATTTTTACAGGCGACCTGTGCACTGGTGCTAACTCTAACTGTGAATCCACTTTACCTTGCAGATCACTTGCTTAACACTAAAAGTGTCAACAGAATCATGGGCCATTATTCCAAATGTCATTCTGTGCCAATGCCATTTCCAAATGCCCTTCTCTTCAAATGAATGAATCAAAGAACATCTGCCAGTCCTCTTATCTTGTCCTTGTAAATCTCCTGCTTTAGGAGTTTCACAAAATGAAAGTGGTACTTAATTTGAGTAAATGGATTCACTAGTAAGATTTTTGTTTTTAAAAAGTATCACTAGGATGCTTCTATTTTTAAAAAAGCTACATACCCTGACCTTTCACACATATTTGGTCTTAGAGCAGAGGCTCTTACACATCAGTCAAGAAATGTTTCTGGTAATTTACTGTCTTCTTCTGTATATCAGACTATTTACTTGCAGCAGACCATTAAAAAAAAAAAAAAAAAAAAAAGGTAGAATATCTAGCTGATATCACCTTCCTGAGCTTAGGTTAGTTGTTTCCACCATTCATACAGCATTCAAGTTAGATATATGAGTGTATATATTGATGTGCACAAACATTTGTGTATGTAAATAGCTCTGTGTGTGTACATAATATATATACATATAATATATGAAACATATCTAGAGTTTCAAATCCATATTATATTTGTATGCATTCATTATATATCTGTACATATGCATTTTATATAAATAAATTCTTATTGTATATATTCTTCTAGTAGAAATAACACACCTGACGTAATCCATGAGTTTTGAAGGTTTTTTTTCTGTACTTTTCCTATAGATCAGAGGTGTCAGAACAGAGTTTGTGGTTGAAACATTAGGCAAAAATCGTAATCCTTATTAAGTTACCTCTGACGATTTTTTAAGAACTTTCCTAATATTGATATGAAATTTTTCCATTTTAACAGTAATTTTATTCTGCCATTTTTTAACATAATTTAATTATTAAAATTGCTAGAAAGAACAGTTCTGAAAACACCATATTTAGTTCCTTTTGATGAGAAAAAATAAATTGTATGGAAATAAAATTAGGTGTAAAATTTTTCAAATTCTCCATTATAGAAAACAGTTGGAATAAATTATAAAATCCGTAACAGCTTTTCAAAAGAAACATACTTGCGCTTGAGGACAAAATTACATGACTATACTTATGGTGTCAGTCAGCTCTGAAATAACCCTGTGCAGAAGCTTTGTGGTAGAGAGTAAACTTGTGTAAGCCCAGGACTTTTGGGAGTCACCACTTCCGGGCCACATTCTCCCTTTCTGTAGAAGAAGCAGCTGTGCACAGTTTCCTGTGCTTCACAGGACACCTTCTCACTCTGCCTGGGCCTTGCTGGCTTTGGTGCCTCAGAGGGTCAGATGAGATCTGCAGGGACCCTCATAAATGGAGGGAGAGATATCAAATACATCCCATTTTATAGACCAAACATCACTCAAGGAATTTGATGTCCTTTTTCAAACTGTATAGCAGATAAGAAAATCTCAGGAGTTTTACCTCTAAATTTTTTTTTGTTATATTTAAAGGTCTCATTCCCTCATATTAATTATTTTCAATAAAATAAAGTATATACTTTTTGTTGAAAATATGTTTTGAAGAAAAAAATTAATTTAATTTTAATTCTTTAAATCTGGGAATGCATTCCACCATAAATCCCAGTTCCTAGTTTCCAGTACCTATATCAAAACTTGTGATACTCTCCCCACCTGAGGTGAGAACATTTACATCCTTTCTCAGATAAAAAATACTTCAGAATAGCTGAATTTCTCATTATTTATTTAACCAGATAAAAACTGTTTTCCAGAAGTTGCCTACATTTTCTGGAATTCCCACTAGCTCACCCATCATGATTCAAAATTACAGCCCTTTTCCTGTAGTTGTTAGATGAAGTTGTATATCCTCTTTAGTGCTAGAGTAACAGGTTAAATAATAAGAATAATGACCTCTGCACCTAAGTTCTATTTCCTTACGTGCAAATATTGTGAGTTGAACTTTGACTATATGTGTAATGCATTTAATATTTTAAGAAAATTGTTTTTTATTCGAGTAGTGTTGGTTCAATTTCTTCCAATATACGATTAGGATAACGCTTATTTTCTAAAAGTAGAAACAGAACAGTTCTCTAACATTCCAGGGGAGGAGGGAGGTGGTGTTTCTTCCACTATAGTGTGCATGTAAGTGCAAAAATGGGAACAACTGATAACCTCAAGGTTTGGGATTATCAACACGTCTGAAGACTGTTTGGGGTGCATGTGCTTGCTTAAGTACAGGAGTTCCCATAGACCTTTTCAAGTGCTGTCATAACCTATATTTTCAGCACTAGGAATTCTCCCTGCTTTTTAAGTTTGTGCTTACATCACTTGACAGCTTATTACAGTTTGCTCTATTACAACAAAGAAATTAAAGGGTCTCAGGTGGATCAATATCTTTCTTAATATATTGGCATCATGGGAGAAATGCAAACTGTTGCATCTGAACTGGTCTTCTATCCTTACTTTATGGTTCATGGAAGCACTGTTGGAGTTTGATTATTGTAGTATCAGGCTAGATATTAAAAATAGTTCAAATGACTCCCTCCCTAAAAGTGCCTACTTGAGTCCTTGACTTCAGTAGGAGCTTAGTATGACAAGACCAGGTTAAACCTATCCAGGCATTATTTGAACAAAGGTTGCAAACATTACTGAGAGGCAACTCTATCCAAATACAATTTTGGATTATATTCAATGATGTTTGAACTTGTTTTAACTAAACCCTGAAATTTAATGGAATAGGTTACCTTCCCAAAGGCTTCAGATTTACAGTTCCTGCCTTGACATTACAAGAAAGACAACCACATGAAATCCTCACAGAAGGACCTGGGGAAGTATCTACCTAGAAAAGTGGATCATTGCACCGTCACCAGCTCTCTTATGGCACATTAACTGAACAGGTAAAAGCCAAAATTGTTTACTGACATTCTTCTGTAGATCCTGCTCTTGTATGTCCACACATCCTTCCTATATCTGAGGACATATGTATATGTATATATGTATATACCACATATATATTATACAGGACATATTTTGTATCAGCAATAGTGTGGCCAGCAGGACTAGGGCAGTAATCATCCCCCTGTACTCAGCACTGGTGAGGCCACACTTGAATCCTGGGTTCAGGTCCCCAGGATTTGGTGCTCTCTAAGACAAATAAGGCTTCTACTTCCCTACAAGTCTCCCCTACAAGTCTCCCCTACAAGAAAGACATTGAGGTGCTAGAGCACGTCCAGAGAAGGGCAATGGAGCTGGGGAAGAGTCTGAAGCACAAGTCTTATTAAGAGAGGCTGAGGAAGATGAGAATGTTTAGAGCTGGAGGAAAGTCTGAGTGGGACCTTATTGCTCTCTAAAAACTACCTCAAAGGAGGCTGTAGCAATGTGGAGGTCAATCTCTCTCCAAGTAAGAAATGGGATAAGAAGAAATGTCATCATGCTTTGCCGGGGCAGGTTTAGATTGGATATTAAGAGATATTTCTTCCACCAGAATGGTTGTCAGGCATTGGAACATGCTATCCTACCCAGGTAAGTGGTGGTGTCCCCATCCTGGAGGGATTTAAAAGACATGTAGATGTCTTGGAGACGTGGTTTAGTGGTGGACTTGGCAGTGCTGGGTTAACGGTTGGACTCAATGATCTTAGAGGTCTTTTTCAACCTAAATGATTCTAAGGTTCTGTGATATTTATATATGTGTGAGGGTATATGTATACATGCACAGCATTAATCACAGATATCAGTCCTAGTTGATAGACTAGTTAAGACAGGCTGTGGAGGCTGGGGCAGTGTTTTGTGGAAACCAGGCTTATGGGCCTCTGAGTCTCTTTGCAAGATTGACTGTTGGCTACCATTGTTTCTGGAGTTTTTTTGAAAAATTGGAATATATGCCAAAATGTAAGCATGCTGTCTGGATGTCCACAAATCCATTTTAAGGTTCACCAGCATGCAACACACTCTGCCAATAACCAACAGTAAAGGACATGCATTTCACTCCTATTTGAGGATTCATAACTGCATATATATAGTTTAAGCCAGCAGATTTGAAGTGGATACTTGATAATATAAAATATGTTTTCAATTGTACTTACTTTAAGGATAAATGATTGGATAAATGACCATTATATTCTAGTACAAACTTTATTAATAATAATAATGGTAATGATAATAATGATAACAAGAAAAGTGATAACACAACCCTAAAACTATTCTGTTCCTCAGAACAGCATATGTCATGAAAACAAATAACTTTCAACCTTGGAAAAGGTTTTTCTATAATCATTAAATAAATAATAATAAAAAGCTCACATATACATTACCTTATTGCCTTTTTCCCCCTGACTAGGTTCTGGTTTAATGATACAGACCATTTTTCTACACTACTAACTTTCTTATTCTTAGTACATCATGGAAATAGAAACCTATATAAGTATTCTTGAAAATATTGCTTCATTTACAGTTTTCAGACATAATTTTCCAGAAGAAATCTTATGACAAAGACAGTCAAAACAGGAAGAACAATAGGAAAGTTTATGACGTATAAAATGAATTTTTCAAAAGAATTTTCTTTCAAAATGCCAAGGGTTATAAGTCAACTATATGCAGCACATATTACTATTTATTACCTTGCATTTGCCTGAAATTCATCTCTTTTGACAACCTTGGGTAAATCATGTTACATTTTTCATAAAATATGAGTGCTGGACCTTTTTCTGAAAACACTTCAGAGTTAACTCCTTGCTATTGGCTGCATCCCAGCTGCTGTAAGTTCCCTTAAGACTGGGGCTTTTGCAAGGTCCTGTGGCAGCAGACTCAAAGAAAAGGTATTTATAGAAAACATCTGCAAAGAGTTGATGTCTTGTCCAGTTTTCAGAGCTCAGATGGGAAGCAAAATACAAATTGAGATATGCAAGTTTCCCTTGGGAGCAAATTTACTGTGTGAATGTTGCATTTTTGTTTTGTTTTGTTTTATTTCAATATGTTCAGAGCCCCTCAAATATGCAATTACATAGCTAATGTATTTTTTACTCTTGAAGACTCATTATCTTACAATGGGGTTACTGAACCTAGAGCATATAGTGCACATTACTCAGCATAGTATTACTCAAAATATACATGGCAAATGGGATTCAAAACAGTGCCAAATAGGCATCTGCTTTTAGTAGGGAACAAAAATGCATGTAGCTCCTTTATTAAAAGGTATTATGGTCCATTTATTTTTAAACTATCTCTCTAACACCATTAACTAGCATATAATTTAATGTACTCCCAAGCAACTTGACTTTTACATCTCCTTCAAAACATTAATTTGCTTTTGCAAATTGATGTAAAAGATGCCTTTGACCCCTTGAATGATTCAAACCACTAACAATAAATTAGATTATCCTTTAAAACAAGATCATAATTTTTATTTTTATTTTTGAATAAAAATGTGCCATTTCTGGAAATGAGATAATGTCATTTACAGGGAGATAAACCTTGCAAGAGTTACAATTATTTATTTTGTCCATCTTTATCTATGGCAGTGTTAAGACACATGCTTTAGAAAATTTTCAGTCTACTCAAGTATTTTAACAGATAAAATAAGAAAATTTTTCTTGTTTTTTTGGGATGATTTAGCTTCAGGAAATGGCCATTAGGCTAATGCACTTTCTTACTGAAGTCACCTTCAAGTGTGACAGGGCACTCTGTTCCCAGAGACAACAGAAAACTAAAACTCTCCAAGGACTCTCCAATGCTTATTTTTAAAAAATAATGCAAATGTCAATTTTCTTATTCAATACCATGCTACTGAGAAGGAAAATCTTACCATTTAACTAAGGCACATGGCACTATGGTGCATTTGAAGATGCTCAGTAATTACCAGACTTAGCTATCACAACTGGCTTTATTTATAGGGCAGTTATCACCTTAAACCATAGGGGCCAAGCAGGAGAAATGTCAGAAGAGAACACCCAAATGCATATGACTTGAATTTGACAGAGCTTATTGCTGAAAGCTGTAACTGACTCATATCCTTATCTTGGATATGTACCAGGAGAAGAAGAGAAACCTCCCTGGTGGGTTGTGTTACATTCATTTTCCCCCTCAGGTCCTGAGGATCCACTTGCTAAAACCTAAGATCCTGATACAAAGCCTATGGAAATCAATGGGAAGACTCTTATTAATTTTGATGGAGGCCCTAAGGGTTTGCTTCCACCCCCTTATTTGCATTGTATATTGGCATAAGCCTCCCTCAGCAAAACATCTAAATACACATTTAATTTAAGCACATGAGCAACACAATGGATTATTATGCAACTGGTCTTGCTGATTGTGGTCAGAAAGGTGCAGTGAGTTAAAAAAGTCTGTCTTCACACTACTTTAGCATTTTCTTTACCATAAAAGACACTGATTTATAACACATGGAAACTGTAACTTTTGTCTTAGGAAATGCAGCTGTATTTGTAGTTTCTACTAGTAATCCTACAGTCCTACACTTTCCTACAGTGTAGGGGAAAAGGTCTAGAAAACTTGAGCTCATTATCAGCCCAGTTAATTATAGTTGTCTATTTCTAAAAGTTTTATGTCATACTTATAGGCTTTCTTAAAATTGTAGAGTGTTCCATTTGTCCCACTGAGAATGTCTACACTGATACATATCTAGATGTTCAAAATATATCTTACTACTACACAGATATGGCAAGTCATTAGTATGAACAGCAACTTCAACTATCCACTTAATGTGGCTCTCAATTTGCAAAGAATCATTTAGATTATATAATAAATATATGTGCAAAGGAAAGAATTACTACACAAGCTTGCACTGAGTATTCACCTCCTATGGCAACTGCCAGTTCCAAATATAAGGACAACAGTATGAATAGGGCGGTTATTTGATTAGATATTATAAGAAGGGCGTTTCTTTTGAAAGAAACCCAATATTAAAGTGCAAGTGTTTTCATATTTCAAGAGTTTCAAATGTTCAAAATATTTCAAATTAAATAAAGTTCAAATGTTGTGCCATTTTATTATCCTTTCATGACTTGGAGCATTCACATTTAAGTGAGTACCACTCTGACATGAGATATGAAAAATGGGACATTTTCCTCAGTTTAAAAGCTTTGCTTTTCCTGCTTTTGCTGCAAAAGGCATTCTTCAACCCTCAGTTGCTCCCTGTTATTCAAAAAGCTGCCTTTTATGAAAAAAAAATTCTGATTTTTAGACACATCTAGGTTGTGAAACTTTAGTATTCCTGACTATGCAAATCTGCTAAACCACAGTATATATATCTGCTTTTGAAAGGAAGAAATTCGGATTTCAATGAGCATAGAGATTACCACTCAAAGTAGCTGTGACCATTCTGCAAGGAAGACCATTTCTGACAGCTGGACACTGCTGAAATGTTGGTTCTGTGATGCTATCTCCTTCCTCCAGAAAACAATCTATTTCAAGGTTACAGCTTATCTTGGTTTATGGCAGAACAGAACAAAGGTCTGGGGTAAAATCTGGGAGCCATATTTAATAAATCATAGTAGCAGGGTCATTTGCTTTATATGCCAAAAAAGTGATATATTAATTTTTATTACAGCTATATATTCAAAATGTTATTTTTTTCCCTGTGTTTTCCCAACTTTTTCCCTGAAAAGTCCAAATATTAGCAGCTTGCAGAGTTGGACAAGAACACATATGGAGATATATGTATAAAAATTTCATTACATGTCACTTACATCGTACATACTTAACAGTTTACAGATCTGACTAATACAAAGAGAACACTTATTCTGCAGTTTAAATCTGTGAGGAGAATGTGTAGCCCTTTTTTTTTCATGCACTTCACCTTAAAGAATGAACAAGAAAACATATTCTGGCCTGTTTTATTGAGCTGGAAAGATGGATCTTTACAGTGCTTACATGTCTCTTTTTCCCCAAGCCATCCAGCCTTGACCTCACCAGAGATTATATCCTTAGGCTACGTCCAACCTTCCTAACACCCTATAATCCTCATTGTTTCACTCATAAGGAGATCAGTATTGAAAGCTTTTCCATATTAACTGTTAAGCAGCCAAATTCAGATGAAAAGCTAATCTATTCAAAGCAGTTGCTCCTCAAAACAGGTCACACAATTTACTGTTGTATTGAAATGGAAAGTGACTAATAAGATAAACTTTTGCTTAGGAAAGTTGTTCTAATGCTATTCTGTCACTCTTTTCAGTTGCTCGGTGAAGTAAATTATCTACCTTTCCTTTTCTACCTTTTTTCTTCAGACTGGGGTTCAAGCTTAAACCAGCATATATAAAACCAGCTTCCTTATTTATAAGTGCGTAACTAGTAGGTTTTCAGACATATATTTAAGTATCCTATTAAAAAATTGCACTTTAGTTGTAGGATATTTTTTTTCCTAGACCTTTTTATATAATGTAGATACCATTCTTACACAAGAGTTTTGTGTTTTTTTTTTTTTAACTGAATGCTCCTTTTTAGAGATGGTCACATCAATTAAAAATGCATCCAAATTTAAAAGAGACATCATCAAATATATGTACATTTTGGGGTTCTTTTCATCATTTAACCAGCTTTATTATACTTGCGGGTGTGCTAATTATATATTCAAGCCTTGTCCTGTGCTTTCTGTCTCCTGTGAAGAACGTGTCACAAAATTCAGAGATAGTTTTTCATGTTATCTTGGAACCTCAAGATAATTACTTCATTTTGTTTTCATTTAAAAGCAGCAGGATAAATTCCTTTAATGTTGACACTGTAATCTGAACATAAACTTTACAATAGATACACTTTCTCAAGCTCTGCTGAAATTAAAGCAGCAATCAATAGCCAATTGACAGTAAAAATATATGAATTATACATAAATATAAAAATATAAATAATTTAAAATATATAAAAATTATAAACAAATAAATAAGACAGTGTAATCAGTTTCTAAATATGATCAAGAATGTACTAACTTCCCAGAACTTACAAAGCTCAGACATGACTCAGTTAAATGGATGAAACTAACCAAGAAAAGAGAGAGAAAATACAGATTAAAGGATCTTTTTATTCTTTTGAAAACAGAATACTTACAGCACAGTTAAATTAAAGAATCATGAGCCTCTGCATGTGATTTGGTGTTTGGAGCAGCCTTGGGAGCTGCTGGGAGTGTTTTCACTTTTGTGGCCCACATCTCTTGCTTAAATGGGCTCAGAATTTAGCCCTGAGGCAGTGATGTACCAGGTTAGACTTAAACCCTGGTTTACTCTTATCCGGGTAACCTCTTGCATGAATTCTTTATTTTTCCAAAAGTACAGACACTGAAGCAAAGGTTCCCCTGCAAGGGCAAAAGCAAATTTATTACTAATGGAAATAGACTACTAATTCTATGTTCACTCTCATAAAACTCTCGCAGTGCAGCAGGGAACAGAAATTAAAGAAACATTTGGAAGGTCAGCAGCACATGAATATTATGTAAAGAACAAAGACTGTGGATTTCAAAGGGTGAACTGCAGAAATGTAATATGGGCCTCTAATCTGAACTCATCGAATATAACTTTCCATCTACTGTGTTGTTGCATATAGAGAAAAAGGTCCCCTGCCAAGCAGAGCAAAAATAATCCATTAGAGTGTATGAAAATATTGCTACTGGCAAAAGATGCCAGTTTTTCTAGTGATTAAATTTAGTTTTCTAGACTTGAAGAGAAAGGGGGGGGGGGGGGGAAGAGAGAAGAAAAATTATGAACTTCCCTAACCTAAAATCTCCTTTGCTTGGCAGCATTGAAAGAGAGATGTGCAATTCTGGAATCATTCATTGTTCAGAGACAGTGATGGGCACAGACCTTGCAACTGTATTTTAGCCATCATGGTGTAGGTCCACATTGACTCAAATATTGCATACTAAATATTCCCTTATTCTACACTGCAAAATCATGCAAGAAATCCTTCTCAAAGGATTCACCACAGTTAGAGTGATATCCATGGTGTGGTCACAGGGAATGCACCCTCTTCAACAGATTGAAATTAACATGTTCTAAGTGTGCTGGTTTTGGTACCTAATTAAACCACCCTAAAGAGAATTCAGGTTGTAAGCTATATGAATATAATCACTTGTGTTACTGCAATGCAGGAATGTGCCATTTTTTTAGGTATGTTATATTTCTAGTTTGAGTTCATATTCTCCCATAAAATAATCTGTTATTTTTTCTTAGCAGAATTTGAGTTAGAGCTGGAGGTATCGTTTTCCTATAAAAGCTTTTATTCAATTGACTCATTGGGTCTTATTTTGTTTCTCAATAGGGAAAGGTGTGACTGCACCATCATAATATAAAACAACATTACTTAAACAAAAAAAACCCTAAACAAACAAAAAAACAAACCACAAAATTAGAGAGTAACAGATGTTTTGAAATAATATTTGGGGAAATTTTAATCAAAACACCAGTTTCTTTCCAACCAGCTAAAATTGGAATGGGATTTTCGATTTTTAATGCATTATTACTTTGTTATTATCCAAATCATATTAACATATATTATAGTCAGAAGAGCTGTAATAAGAAATCGAATCAAATAATGAAACCTTAAGGGACTATGTTTTGAACAACAGTCACTATTTATCAGAAATGAAAATGAAAATATCTTGAAATGCACAGAAGTGCATGGCCCTGTTTGAAGCTCACATGGCTCAACAGTAACCCCAACAAGCAGTAATGAATGGTTAAGCTGTAGGCTCATCCTCTTGGAAGATTACACCATAGGTAGGGATTAATTTGGAAAATCAATCATATAAAGAATAATAAGTAGATTATGACAGAAAAACACTGTTAAAGTCAACACCTGCACTCCATAAGGAGTAGATCTGGTAAATGTTTACATGCAACATGGCTGAAAAATTAATCTGATCCTTAGTGGTATTTTTGGAATAGTAGCGTTAGATTAGTTGTATGTTCCCTAAATAAAACTGTGATAATAACTCACACAGATATTACTTTAAGTTTAGAAACATTTCATCATCAAAGATAATGGAAAATAAATATTTCAGAGAAGAACCCTGACCATGATTATGAGATTGGAGGAATTAAAATATGGAAAAAAACCCAAAACACTGACTATATATTTATGTCTTGGCTAAAGACAACTGGAGGGTTCATAATAACTGTGAATATTTGAAGGGAATATGCACTGAGAATAGAGAATATTTAACTGACCACACAGAGGGGATTGAGTAGGAGAAATTTAATGAAACTGAGAAGGGTTTAACATAGATAATCAAGAGAAAAGCTCTGGACAGTGCCAGCTGCCAGGACCAGAACAGTGTTTTAATTTTTTTGTGCTTTGCTGTATACCTTAACAATATCCATTTCGCTAATTCCAACCATTGGTTCCAGGATGGCAGGCGGGCGGCCACGTGGCCGCGGGGCTCCTGCAGCCGGGTGGGGACCCACCCGCGCTCCCGCAGCCCGTCGCCGCTGCGTGCATGGGAGACACTGCCCTGCCGGTCTGTGCAGCCACCGCCAGGGAGGAGCCACTGCCGGGGAGTTCATGTGGAGCAGCAACACTTCTCCTTCGGCGTCGGCGCGGCAGAGGGGCGAGCAGATGGCGGATGGCCGCCTGCCGTAGAGGACAGTTCCCAGGTTGCGGGGCTGGGCCGGGCCGGGTCAGGCCGGGTGGGACCCGGGAAGGGGCCGGACGGGCCAGGGGGATCCCCGGACTGATGGGGGGGAGGGGCGCAGTAGGACAGTCCCGTTTAGGGAGGGGTGCTGCATAGGCCTTTGGAATCCCGGGACAGGTGGGAGGGCAGGCGGGGCAGTCCCATTTGGAGGGCCGTGGGTGGGCAGTGTGAGGGGGGGCATGTGCTGACACGGTGGGGAGGAGGGTAAGGTTAGGGTGGGTAGTGGGTTTTTCTGGGGGTTGGGGGGGATTTAGGCTGGGCTGGGGCTGTGGGAGGTGCCCAAGCCCCAGGTGGATGTGGGGACCTCTTACATATGTGCCTGCCCCGCCCAGGGATATGTTGGAATCACTTCTCTTCTGGAATTGTTGCCGTGAGGGTGGGATGTGTTGGGTTTGGCTCACCTGCGGCTTCTGCCCAGGAACAGTTTGTTTTGGAATTATAGCATCTTGGAAGCGTGTTTAGGGCAAGGAAATATCCCTGGGTTAGAGTGTAGAAGGGTGTGGGGGAAAAGTAGGGAGAGAAGGACTTGTCCAAATCATTTCAGTGGGGAGAAGCCTGTATGTCCTTATGAAGTTGTGAGCTGTGCTGGCGGTGGTATATGCCTTCAGTAGGGTCTCCCATGCCAGACAGGTCAAAACTGAAAGGTCAGATAAGATAAAATGTGTCCATGGGTAGGATGAGCTCACTAGCCTTATGGCAGTCATCCTAGGAGAAGGACAACTCTAATTTCAAACCTGGGCAGATGGAGCTTGCTTAGCCCTGTAAGGCCGTCCACCCAAGAAAAGGATGCTTTAATTAAACCTACGTCCTGAGGACCTCGCTGTCACTGTCCAAGCCTGCTAGGCCCTTGCAGATGAACCTTAGGAGTAAAGGGTGGGACCAGTTCTGTGCATGCTGAGCCTCACCTAAAGAATCCACTGCACAGGCTTGAAGGTTACACCCACACTTGTAAAGTCCTGTAGTGACAGGTGAGGGATGAAACAGCAGGTGATAAGGTGCACTGGAAGCCGCAGTCCTAACCCTGCATGCAAGCGGTTCAGAACACTGGTCTCCTGAGACTGACCCCGGAGATGACAGACTCACTTGGCAGCATCCTGAATAACCAAGCAGCCTTTTTCAAGGAGAGCACTGCTTGCTCTACACAGAGAGGGGCCTAGAAAAGGGGGCCTAACCAAAGCTGGTTAGGCCACCTGGTTGGTTAACCGCAGGCAACAGGCATCTTCTGATGGGGTCAAATAAAGATTAAGGGACAAAGGCACACATCTGCCTTCAAAGGTGTGCCCAAATTGACAATCGCATGCTGGAACATCAGAACCATGAACTATTTGCCCATATTTACTAATTGCCCATATTTACTAATTGCCCATGAACTATCATGACTCAACATTGACATTGTTGCTCTCAGTGAAGTTCATCTCCATGAGGAAGGCAGCCTTAGAGAACATGGTGCCGCTTACACGCTCTACTGGTCAAGTAAACCCAGAACTGAAAGGCATCTCTGAGGAGTTGGCTTCGTGATCAAAATGCTATTGTCTCTAAACTTGAAAATTTGCCGACAAGTCATTCTGATTGCATTGTCTCCTTACACCTTCCACCACACAGCAAGCAACATGCTGTTCTCTTTAGTATATATGCCCCAACACTTCAAGCTGATCCTGCTGAAAAAGACAAATCCTACACCAACCTGCTCTGCCTTATTCAAAAGGTTCCTGCAGATGATAAGATCGTTATCCTTGGTGATTTCAACGCCAGAATAGGAAAGAACTCTGAAGCCTGGAAAGGAGTACTAGGCAAGCATGGCGTTGGAAACTGGAATGATAATGGTTGTCTTCTGCTAGAGTTTTGTGCACAGCAGCAGCTCACCATCACCAGCACTATCTTTCAGCAGAAAGACAGTTTAAAGACAACTTGGATGCATCCTAGATCCAAGCACTGGCATCTCACTGATTATGTCTTGGAGCGACAGAGAGATATCTGCGGTGTTCGCCACACCCGCGTGATGCCTAGTGCAGAATGCCAAACAGATCATCGACTTGTGCACTGTAAACTTAACCTCCACTCTAAGCTCAAACCTAAAAGGAGTGGTATTCCAAGGAGGAGACTCCAAGTTAACAATCTTCAAACAGCTACAGTGAGAGAGAGTTTCCAGGCAAATCTTCAATCCAGGCTCGAAGATCATCCCGTAGATCCCTCTCCCAAAGTGCTTTGGCAACATATTTAAAATAGCATCCTGCAGTCCTCTGAAGAATCCTTCAAGAAAAACAAGGACTGGTTTGATGAAAACAATCAAGAGATTCAGGAATTGTTGATAAGGAAGAGAACTGCTCACCAAGCACATCTTTTTTAGCCATCTTATCATGTAAGAAAAGCAACCTTTCGAATCGCATGTAGCAAGCTCCAACAGAAACTTTGTGACATCCAGAACAAATGGTGGACCAGTCTAGCAGAAAAAGTTCAATTATGCACAGATACAGGTGACTACAGGGGATTCTATGAGGTTCTGAAAACAGCTTACAGTCCTCCACACCACGTTCAAAGCCCCTTACTCAGAGCAGATGGTCAAATGCTTCTCACAGATAAAGTTTCCATCTTGAATTGATGGTCTGAACACTTTCAGACTCTCTTCAGTACCAGCTGTGTAGTTCAACACTCATTAATACAGTATATTTCACAACAACTCATGAAAACTGAATTGGATACTGCCCCCACTATGGGAGAAACTCTTAAGGCCATACAGCAGGTGAAAACTGGCAAGACAGCTGGGGTTGATGGAATCGCACCTGAAGTCTGGAAGCATGGTGGCCAAGCACTTCATGCTAAGTTTCACGAGTTCATGGTGCGTTGTTGAGAACGAGGCGAACTATCATCAGACCTTCGTAATTCTGTCATCAAGACCTCATACAAGAAGAAAGGAGATAAATCAGGTTGTTCAAATTACCGAGGTATTGCTCTGCTCTCCATTGCTGGTAAAATCCTTGCAAGAATTCTTTTGAATAGATTAATAGCCGCTATAGCAGAAGAACTTCTACGTGAAAGCCAGTGCGGTTTCCGAGCCAACAGAGGTACCACAGACATGGTAATTGTTCTCAGACAACTGCAAGAGAAGTGTAGGGAACAGAACAAAGGACTCTATGTAACCTTTGTTGATCTCACCAAA
>JAYRBT010000093.1:1679364-1695611 GCA_036023395.1 Myiotriccus ornatus
CACCTGGGGAGTCTTTCTGCTGTGCCTTCTGCAACCAGACTTGTCTATCTCGCATTGGCCTTTTTAGCCATCAGCGCGCTTGTAGCAAGCATGAGTGGAGCCCTTCTCAAATCTTCGTTCATGAAGCCTAGCCATGAATGAATGCCAACCATTGGTCTATCAGAGAAGGAGATAGGTGTTAAAGAAAAAATACTCCTAAAAGCATTACAAATATTTGATGAGAAATCATTGAAAAACCTCCTGTTCTTGGCAAGTAGAAAAATGGTGAAATTTCCTTTAAAAATGTGGGCTGTCTGCTACTTACATCTATCTACCTAGGACCAATTTTTTAACTACGAAAAAATATTTTGCCAGTTGCTACCTGTCAAAATATATTCTGGGAAACTCTCTTGGAAATAATGCACTATCACAGATGTGTGACACAGAGCAGAACTGGTTTTGTACAGCAGCCAGACTGCTGACAGCATGACATTATCAACGATCATCCACTGCTGTGGTATTGCAAGAGGGCAATACCACAACAACCTCAGGACTATTGGGAAGGACAAATGCTTCCAGGTACATGCAGAAAGCTCATCTTTTTCACTTTCTGCACTTAAAAAGGTTGAAAACAACTGCAGATGGAACAGCAGTGCAGTGGTAGAAGTCATGAGAGACACTGTGACACAGTAGCAGCATTTGCAGAACCAAGTCAGACAACTTTTTCTTATACATTTAAAATTCATATAAAAGGAAAAAAATCTTTTGAAAAAGTTCAGTCACTGACTTGTTATGTTCTTGATCCATAAGCCATTAAAGGCCGGGGCAGTATTTGAGGATATTTGCTGTATTTTCAGTCTACTCTTTAGGGAAGTTGTTTGGGAACAGAAAGTAATGCATTTGGTCAGTCCTTTATGTGGTCCAGAATGACTGGCCTCATGGAACATTGGAGCTCTGGTGCTCGCAAGATATAGGTTTGACTTTTATATGGGGAATAAAACAGGACCACTTATATGGTAAGCTGCCAGTGCTGACTCCCACCATCCTTGATCTTCTTTTATGTCCTGGTAGGGCTGCTTTTTCCACATTTTTTACAGCTATCACTCCCTTACAGACATCATCTGTAGTATCCTTCCTCAATGACAGCCAGTTGGAGAAATTCCATAAAGACATGTTTCCATCAGAATCTATTAAAACAAGACATTTAATAGAAAAATTGTTGGATACCACTGAACTTCTCAAAGTTCTTTCAAAATAAACTTCTATGAGTTTCTTCTTAATCTTCCACTTCTTCTGCTTTGCTTTTACTTTAAATAAACTGCCTTGTCCCAACCCACGAGTTGTTTTTCCACCTTACTCACTCCCCTGTCCAGCTGGGGAGTGATAGGGCAGCTGGGTGGGTACCTGGCATCCTGCCGAGGTCAACCCACCACAGTCATAGAACACACCATACTTGGTAAGCAGATTATCAGAAATTTTAATTTAAAATGTGTATCCCTAGAATTTCATACACATATGTTTATATTCATATGCTCCTGTTTGCTGACACTACCAGGAAGATTTATCTACCAGCTCTTATAATTCAAAATAAAGTGGTGACTTAATAGATGTTTCCCTGAAATGATCGCTGCCAGCACAGAGCTTCTATGGGCAACGTAACTTGCATTATAGCTGTTCTGTGTCCTTTGCTTACCTTTTTCCTGGACAAGGATCATGAGGATGATTTCAATTTAGCCCATATACTGAAATAAATGGGTTTTGTTGCCATAGTTGTGGGATATCCATATCCTTGAGAGCCTTGTTTTGATGGAGATTTTCAAGAGATTTGAACTTGGCACCTTGTTGTCTGTGTTTCCAGAGATGTTTAAGTTGGCACTGAAATTTCACCAAGCAGTCAACATGTGGTGCTATTCCATTTAAATCAGCAGCAGAATCAAACATGGTTCTAAGCAACCTGAATTTTTGATTACATAGTCTGAAAATTCTCTTGTGATTAGAACTAAAGAAATTTACATCTTTTTGTGAAGATTGTGAAAATGGTTAAGCAGATATGGGGAAATAATATATGATTACATTTAGTTTATGATATCTGCTTTTTGTGTGAAGTTTGAAAGTCAAGCCAAAACTGAATCCTGGATGCCTCCTCCTATCCCAAGGCCTTCTCAAAAGTTCTTTAAAGTGGGGTATTTCAAACTTTTAACCAAATCTAAACTGCACTGCTTGGATTCATTTCTAATAATAGAAAAATTTAATTATATGTGGATGTTTTAGCGTGCCCTTAATTAAATCTATGCTGAAATTAGCAAAAGTCCATGAAGGATAATTTTTCCCTTTACATTTACAGTTTAAAATTCACACAAATTTCTGAGACTAGATGATTAATCCACCCAGCATGTAAATCTTAAATTTATGGCTGTTTGGTTTTGTTTTTTAATACAGAATTGATAGAAAATGTCCTAGAAGTATCTAAAAATAATTTTAGATGATTTAATCCTCTTCCAGGTAATTTTAATTTAGTCCTAAATCCAGCTACTCGAAAGTTAATACATAGGACCCGTGAAATGGACAGTTGCAGGATCAAAGTATATCAGGTAAAAGAGAGGTGTGCTTGGTCAAGATGAAGCTGCTCCATCTATTGTATCTTTCTGGGATCACTGTAAGCCATACAAATCTAAAATCAAGCACATGGAAACCATAAAACAGAATATGAAGGTTTGTAACCTTAAGGATAATTTCAGGAATCACTACAGCTATTTCAAATTACAGGCAGGGTACAACAGAGACAGTGCTGAGAAGTGCTGTCCCTGCAGTCTCCCCATGACTGATTTCTGTAACCAGTGAATTTGTTTGCATGTTTTTTTCCCCGTGCTATGTCTTCTCATTTCTGCTTAATTTCCCCAGGATCAGCATGGCCGCAGCTCGCTCTCTTCTCACATTGTTCCCTGACATTTTTTTCACGTGACTTCTCTGCAGAATCAGTGGGTCTTCGGGTGTGAATACTGCTGCCAGCATTGCAGTTAAAAAAAAAAAAAAAAAAAGAATGTTTTGTATCTTTTTAAAATTGCTGTATAGCTACATTGTCACTCACAAACCTTGTTTTATATATGTATAGTTCTTTCCATGGAGCCACATGTTGTAAAGCTTTGATTGACAAGAAAGTTTACTGTAAATGGATCTGATGTGGCATCCATGTAAAACAAGCTTTTTGAATGACATCTTAACAAAAGAAACACTACATCTATCACACCAAGCAAGAGCAGCAGTACTTGTTATTATTACAAGAGTGCATGTGGTCATCTACCCAAAAAACTGGAGTATTTGAAATATGCCTATGATCCAGCACTTGGTAGTTCAGGTGTCTCTCCATCTCCCTCTAGTTGGACACCTAATAGTGTAAATGTGTTTCCATGGATTCTGCTGTCTTTGAGTAGTTTCGTCACAAGCAATTGGCAAGGGTTTTAACACAGGAGGGCTGTTTGAGTGTGGCGTATTTCTAGTTTAGTTTATATCTGTTGAAAAAAAAAAAGATAAAAAACAAAAAAGCCCCTTCGAATATTCTCTTTAATAACTTGAAATTTTAATAAGGACCTAAGGAACAGTTGAACAGAGAGTGAACTTATATTTAAATTAGGGCTTTGAGAGCTGGGAGATTCCAACTTCGTGAACTCTAATTAAATCCCACAAGGCCATCAGGTTTGCCTCCCTAGCTCTTGATGCTGAAAGTGAAGTCTTCAAAAAGCATCCCTTGACAGTATACAAGTGGGAGGAAAAAAATCCTTCAACCCTTCACAATACCATTTTATAAAGCAAGAATTCCTGAAGGAGTACCAGAAAATAGGAACAATAGTTAGAGTATGAGACCGTGAAAAGCTGAGAAATATGTTTTGAGTATTAGTGTAGCAGACCTCCTGAAATTCAGTTTTGTAATGTTTTTAAAAGACCACTGTTTATAAATTGCAGTAGACCTGATGCTTACAGAAGGTGTCATAGTATACAGTATCATTTTAGTAGCTACTGCATTGTATTTGGCTGAAACACAAAATAATATTTGCTAAATGCTTGACATTCTGCCTCATTCGGTAAAACATATTTGACTCATCAGGCAATTGCTATTATTTAAATATGCACGTAGTATGCACGCCTCAAACCACGAAGTACAGAGAGCTGACTAGATGTCTTCTTGAGTTTTCTTTCTGCTCAGATTTTAAGTTAACTAGAGTTTTTGTGGGAGCTAAGAAGATCTAAATATTTTAATTTTTATATATTCTGTACTTTAAAAGTTTTGTATACAGTTTCAAATGTGTTACAGATTTTTCTTCCTTTTTCATTATTGTTCTAGAGTTGACACAATAATGTCACAATGTTTTTTGTCTTGTCAGCTGTCAAAATACATGACAAGCTAGCCTTTTCCCTTCAACCAGAAACTAAAACGTGAGCATTAAAAAAACCCCAAAAAAACAAACAAAAAAACCCAAACAAAAACCCAACAAAAACCAAAACAGCAATAACCCAAAAACTCTCTATTTGGAAAATTTGCCTTTCCTTCTGGAGAACTCAATTTTTTCATTGAATAGATAGACTTGTATTGAAATAACATAGTCATACATAGCATTCATCCATTAGAGCCACTAACAGCTCTGATGGATGACACTCTAGTGTGGCTCTAATGTAGCTCCTAATGTAGATCTAAGTGTGGTCAGATTTGTCGAATTTATTCTTCATACGGAAGAAATGTTTTCTTTTTCTTAAGAAAATACCCCGAAAACTGAGAAAATAATTCATTATGTGGTTTTCATAAAAATCATGATTTATTTACAATTATCTATTTGTGAAGGTTTGTTGCCAAGTTGTCCTTAGACATTATTTATCATTTTTCTCCCAAGAGACCCTCCACCATTTTTTGCCTTTCTCACTAAACTCACAGCAGCCTTATTCTGTGACAGCCTTATAGAGAGTTAATGGTGACTTTCTCCTTAACAACTTCCATTTTTTCTCTGAACCTTTCTTTCTCAAAGCACTAAATAAATTCACCATTTGATTATTATTTCTATTCCAAGATGTATTGACCCAGATACTGAAGATGAATATATGCAATTTTCCTGTAGAAGGTTTCAAAATAGTATTTTATGGAATAGATATAATCAAAAGACAGATACAGTTGATCTCACTGAAGTTCATTTTCATGTATTTGTACAGCATGAGGCATTACAAACGTATCAAACTTATTCTAGAATAATTCTCTTTGATGCGGTGATATGAATTGGTTTTTAGTGACTTCAGTGCAATTCTATGTGCTCATAATTAAGTTCCAACAAGTAAAGGCAGTCCTTTAATTTCTTGGATAAAGAATACAATTGACAAGATTAAAAAAAAAAAAAAAGCACATTCTTATGTTTAAAACATTGTTACCATAGAATCATGGAATATGCTGAATTGGAAGAAACCATCAGGGATCATCAAAGTTCAACTCCTGGCCTTGCACAGAATAACCCCAAGAGTTGAGAGTTGCACCATCTGCCTAAGAGCACTGAGAACATTTCACTTCTTGAATTCCATCAGGCTCGGTGCTGTGATCGCTTCTCGGGTGAGCCTCTTCCAGTGGCCAACCACCCTCTGGGTGAAGAACCTCTTCCTAATATTTAATCTAAACCCTTCCTGATGCAGCTACATATCATTCCCTCAGGTCCTGTCACTGGTCACCACAGAGAAGAGATCAGCGTCTGCCCCTCCCCCTCATCAGGAAGTTGTAGACTGCAGTGAGGTCTCCCCTCAGTCTCCTCTTCTCCAGGCTGAACACACCAAGTCACCTCAGCTGCTCTTCATACGGCTTCCCCTCAAGGCCCTTCACCACCTTCATTGCCCTCCTCTGGACGCTTTAACAGTTTAATATCTTTCTGTGCTGTGGCACCCAAAACTGAACACAATATTCAAGTTGAGGCCCCCCCAGTACAGAGCAGAGCGGGACAGTCCCCACTCTCGACTGGGTGCTGATGCTTTGTGTGATGCCCCCCAGGACACAGTTGGCCCTCCTGGCTACCAGGGCACTGCTGACTCATATACAGCTGGCCATTGGCCAGGGCCCCCAGGTGTCTCTCCATGGCACCGCTTTCCAGCTTCTCATTCCCCAGTCTGTCCTACATCCAAGGTTGCCCCATCCCAGTTGAAGAATTCAGCATGTGTCTATATTAAACTTCATACAGCTGGTGATTATTGCCCAGTCCTTTAATTTGTCAAGGACTCTCTGCAGGGTGTTTCTGCCTTCTAGGAAGCCAACAACAACTCCACACAATTTATTATCCTCTGAAAACTTACTATCACTTCCAGTCCTGCATGCAACTCGTTTATGAAGTTGCTGAAAATTGCTGAGCCTAAGATGGAGCCCTGTGGAACCCCACTAATGATCAGTCACCAGCCTGTTGTAACCCTTTGCTCTGAATCTGTAAGCCAGTTGCTCACCCATAGCTGGACTGTTATCAGGAAAAAAAAATCATTCCATTAAAATTGTAGGATGTATTATTTGTTGCTATATAAAGACACTGTGGTAAGCCAAACTCTTGTAAATGAATGTAATTTATGAATTGGTTTCTCTTTTACTTGAACCTGCGAAGTTCTCTAAGCAGTGTCTCATTAACTGCCTGAAATATCAGAATACAGCAAAGTAAATAAATCAGCCAACACCCAAAGCGAATTAATATAAAATGGAATATATCAGAATATGGTATTTGTTTCAATGACAAAATTTCAGAGAGTTACCAGGACAAATGAGAGTTAATTTAGAATCAGCCCCAGTTAGCAAAAAATTATTTTGCTATCGTTAGTGTACCAGGCTAATTGATTTTCCTCCTACAAGCTGTATATCCTCTTTGAGTTTCAGCTCTGGTATTTTTTAGGAAACTTATTCACTTGTATAACCTCACATACATAATGCACAAATGTAAGTATTTATATTTTATGGAAGAAGATGTGTTCCTCCATCTTGTACAAAATATATGGGGAAATACTCAAAAGCTTTATATTGTACCTTTGTAGCTCCTGTCAACTGTATGCATCAAAAGAAGATTAAAGTGCGGTATGTGTCGTTTAGCTTACTTATAAATCTAGACAGAATCATCCCTGATGTTTTTCTCAGTACACCTCTGACCTGAAAGAGATATTGAACTATCATATACCATCTTTGTTGTTGAGTATGATATGCAAAAGTATTGTTTTTTCCTCTTTTGAACTATTTTTTAAAATTAAAACATTGCAAAGGCTTTCATGGTTTCATTCTGAAGTGTCAGTACCCATTTCTTGGATATAAAAGTAACCAGCTGAAATATGAAGGCACCTTTAAGGTGTTCTCTGATCAAAGCTCTGCACATTTGATCAAGTGCATTAGGAGAAAAGATCCATTTTTAGGAACGTTAATGTATTTAGCTTGAACTAACTCTGATCTAAGGCTTGTGAATTGCAAACTAGGTAAACTGTTTTTATAGAACTCTTAGTTCTTCAGGTCCTTCTGTGTTGGTGAAAATACTAGGAATAGCTTGAATTTACAGACCGCTTGTCACACTTCAGTACAGGGAATGCACAGTGGTTTTACTGGGGTTACAAACTCTACCTTCTATGCTGGAAATTAATTTATTTTTGCAAGCACTGATTAAAAAAATTAATAAAAAATATCTGTGTATAGCTTGTTCACAACAAACAACAGTGGAAAAAATATACTAAAATTCTTAACACTAAGTTTTGTTTCTGTTTTATTTTTTCAGCAGAAAGTACTTTTTAATGGGTATTTCCTCAAGTGAGGTAGTTCTGTATGGGCTTTTCTCTGCCCAGGATGCCTACTGATACAGTTTATGAATGCTGACATAGCTCAAGACCTTTCTGCCCAAAAGAGCATCTCAAACTTCACCACAGCTGTGACCAGAAGCCATGGTTACATCAGAGGCCCTTTTTTTTTTAAAATGCATGGCAGGGCATTCCTGATGTAGGGACACATTTGGAAACTTCCCTGGATTTCATCTGAAGCAATATGGTGCATGGCTTTTTACGTGTAGTGATATATATGTTGAAAAAAAAGAGATTTGTTTATAGTTGTACTGAGGTTTTCTGGAAGGGTGTCATCGTTTAGCCCCAACTTTTTTTTATACTGGGTAATTTCAAACCTCTGCATCAAATGTTTTACAAGATTTGATAACAGTCTCAGAATCTTTATTGTTTTGTAGGTTTGTTAGTATTTCAGTTTGTGTCCTTGAAATAAAGACATTGACATATTGCAATCTCTTCCCATCTTGATAGATTGAAGGTTCTTCACAAGATGCCACTGTCAAACTGGAGGCATCACAGAAAGCCAGGGTATTCTGTGCCCAGCCTTATGAATCATTTCTTTGGTTGCATTGTTGCCTGTTGGAAACCAGTGATTCTGTCTCAGCTGTTATTTTAACTGAATTCTAATTTTCTATAGCAATACATTCCAGAAAAAATAAGAATAGGGTAGGCTAACATCATTTTGCCCAGCATCTTTTCTCTAAAATGTTTTCCAATTTTTCACAATGCAAGATGCAGCTTCTTAATGATCAGACTTATATATTACTGTTGTGCAGTGTGGGAACATGTGCACTAAGCATTGAAAAGAGTAAATCTTTTAAGCTCACTTCTCCTTCTATAATGTATTTCTCAAGGTATAACTGCCATCTTCCCCTAGCTATTGTTTAGGAATAGGATTAGGTAGTCACATTCAATTTTACAAAAAGAAAGAATTTTCATACTGAGAAAAGCCTTTCAGCAGAAAATGTTCATTCACTTAATTCCGCCTGCAGGTTTGGGGTGTCTGACTACATACGGAGCTCTGAATGTATGGCTCGGGAGTCAGTGTGACCACTTCCACTCTAACTCACTCTAATGCTGTGTGTTGGCAGTGCAGGCGAAAGAGATGATCTCTTCGGAGAGAAGCTGTTCCAACAAAAAAGCAATCCGGATGCATTGGATTTACTTAGATTTGAACATAATTGTAATATTTTCATCTGACCCCCAGAAGTATTGGATCACCTTGATGAAATTCATCACAGTCAGATTTATGAACTCTTTCCTATTAGCCACAGCTATTTTCTTCAACTTGGCAGAATATATGTTAATTTAACCCACTCATAATGAGACGCATGTAAGAACTTGTCACTCAAAGTGTAGGTCTGCAGAGGATTCTCCCTTCAGAGGACTTTGGTTGCAAGAGAGAATTCCCTTTGTGGCTGATAATAGTGATTCTTTTTAGCAGAAATGGATTGGAAAGGGGTAAAAACAAGGTATTCAGGATATCCCAATACACTACAGTACAAATTAAATGTATCAAAAAATGTATGGGTTTGGGATGTATTTAAATAGATAGTACCAAGGACATGAACCTACCCATGTCTTAAAGCTGAAAGCAGTATGAGTGGAAGAGTCCTAAATAATGAGATTTCATAGAAATTTTTTTTTCCTGCCTGCACCACATCATGGCTTTCATTTCCCAGTAATTCATCCACACATTTGGTTAAGTAACTAAAAATGTATTCTGAATATTTTTATAACAATATTTTTCTGTTTAAAAGAAAAGACACTGCCAGACACCACCATCTGTTGTGTAGACCTACAGAATATGCATCTGATGTCTGTGAGTTGCTGTCTTTTATATCCTCTTATATAATTAGAGATTTCCGCCCTTAGTGATGCCTCCTTCTGCACCTAAAGAAGACCAAGTGTAAGTTTACGCAAAGTATATTAATCATTTTCCTGCTACTCACTGATAAGAGCAGTGCTCTGTACGGTTAAAAGCTATTAAATGTGTCTATTCAGAGGATGTTTAAAATCCTCTGCTGAGCACTTGGCTAAAATCCAAAATTATTACCATAATACCTTCTGAAATGAGACAGAAAACTTAATGTATTACAATTGATAAGTGCATCATTTGTACTGTGGATTTACTTTATTTTGGAAATATATTTAAATATTTTATTTGCCCCTTACACATCACAGTATATTTTGGCTAACAACATTAGCCAAAAGATGTATGATGCAAAGATAAGTTATATTGAGATCAACAGAAAATTACATCTGAAAAGGTTTAGAAGCTGCTGTATGGGTAGAGTCTAATTATGCCTCTGTAACTGGACTATAATAATTGGACACAAGCTAATGGAAAAGTATTTCTACATTTTCGGAAACTACAATGGATTTCAGCCATTTCAACTTACCCCTTCTGGGGTGTCCCTGTCTGCTTCCCATGTTGATTTCTTTAGTTGGAATAAAATGCGAAGCTTATGGGTAGCTATGTGTTCAAATTCACAAATCCCAAATCTATGTTGTCTTTAAAAATTCCTTGAAATTGTTCATTCATTATTTTGGAGAAAACCCTTTTTTTTTACAAAAAAGACATTTTATTATCATCAAAAGTATGACCTTACTTAAAAAACCCCCACAATTAACTTTTTCAATCTTCTTATTATTAATAACAAAATGCCTTTAGTGGAAATCATAATAATTTACTCTTTAAAAAAAAATCTATTAAAAATGGCCTTTTTAATTGTTTCTATTAAAATTATTCATATTCCTGCCACTAGGAAAACATAACAAAGAGCCCAATACAGTCTTGGCTCTGTGTCTAGGCAGCAGCCTTACCAAGTGTGACCTGGGTGTTTTTGGGGACAATAAGATATATAAGAGTCAGCAGAGCACTGTTGTGGTTTATAAACTGCAGTGCTGCTCCCCTTCCCCCAGCCTCTCCAGTGAGACAAAAGGCAGAGATTACAGGCTGAGATAAGAACAATTTACTGAAAAGTAATGAGATATGAAAAAAACGAAAACGAACAGTAGCATCAACAATACTAATAGCAACTGTATAAAAAAGAGGGTGTTTTACATGCAAATTGCTCACCAACCCAACCCAGTGTGACCCCAAGACAATAAAAAAAATGGTGGACAGACCCTCTTTTGTCCCATGCTTTTGTCCCACCCAAAGTCATGCCCCTTCTTCTTGGAAGTGAGAATTCCTTATTTCTACCCCCTAGAGATGTCATGGGGAGTATATAGTAAAAACGTAGACATTGCCACACAGTTCCAAGCTCCACCGCCTTATGGCTACTGCAAAAAATTGACCTTGTCCTTGGCCGAAACCAGGACTTTATCCACCCTTTATTATATATTATCCACCTCAGACCCCGATCCTACACCTTCCAGCTATATACATAAACAAATATGTATAAAAATATACAAAAGCACATGTATCATCTCTGTAGTTAATGGCTGTTCCTCCAAGGTATCTGTTGAGTTTGTTTATTCCATAGCTGTGTGTTCTATCCATCCTCGATGTCTTATAGGGCAGGAGGGCTGCTGTGCTGGTTGGAAGCTGCATCAGGAGCTCACAACTGGTGTATCTGGAGCAGTCCATCCTCATTGTTCATGACAGTTATGGCATACAGTGGCAGAGTCGTTCAGAAACCAATATTATGCAATTCAACCATTACAGACTCGTCAATCAAAAATCAAATCCTCTTGAGGTACACATCATGTTTCCCCATCCCTCTGCACCCACCAAGTGCACTCAGGTTCTTGAGCAAAAATAATCCCACAAATGAGTTTGCCTTTGCATAAAGCAAGACTAATCTAAACTGTCTTCCCTAACACATTTCTCAAATGCACCACAGGAACTTTTTCTCTTTCTATGATATGTGGAAGTTTTGATTGGGCAGGGCCAGTTCTATAGCTGGAACCTGTAGTGACAACAAACGAAGTGGTTTCTACTAAATGTAGATTCCAGTGTTTGAAAGTCCCATTGTTTTGCATATGGTTTTTAACAGTCCATTTTAACAGTCCAATTTTCACAGAGGCTGGTGCATGGTAAGGAATATGATATACCCACTCAATCCCATTGCTCTCTGACCCAGGTGTCTTTGAGGTTGTCTTTGAAATGAGTCCCGTTGTCTGACTCAGTTCTTTCTGGGGTGTCATATCACCACAGGACTTGCTTTCCAAGGCCCAAGAAGATGTTCTGGGCAGTGGGTGTGAGGCACAGGGTACACCTCCAGCCATCCAGTGGTTATTTCCACCATTGCCAGCACATAGGACTTGCCTTGATGGGTTTGCAGGAGTGTGATGTAATCAATCTGCTAGACCTCCTACTATCTATATTTCAACCACTGTGCACCATTCGACAGAGGCTTTATTCACTTGGCCTGCTTGATTGCAGTGCATGTTTCACAGTTACGGACAACTTGGGAGATAGCGTCTGCAGTGTGGTGGGTTCACCTTGGCTGAACACCAGGTGCCCACCCAGCTGCTCTATCACTCCCCTTGCCAGCCTGACAGGGGAGCGAGTAAGGTGGGAAAAAAACTAACACAAATCGTAGGTTGTAATAAGACAGTTTACGCAAAAAAAGCAAAAGCAGCATGTGCACGCACAAAGTAGAAGCTAGCAGTTAATTTCTACTTCCCATAAACAGCAGTGTCTGGCCACTTCTCTGAGAAGCAGGGCTCCAGCACGCATAACAGTTGTCAGCAGGCAGCCATGAGAGACAATGAATGCCTCCATTCCTGCTCCTTGTCTAGCTTTTGTATCTGGGTTGACATCATATGGTATGGAATATCCCTTTGGTTAGTGTGGGTCAGCTGGCCTACCTGTGTCCCCTTCCAGGATCTCACCCTCAACTGAAGAAGGAATGTTACAGTGCTGTGCTCACCAGTAGCCAACACATGGGTGTATTATCAATGCTTCTCTAGCTACCAATGTAGAGCATGGCACTGTGAGGGCTACTATGGGGAAATAAATTCTGGCTCAGCCAGACCCACCACATGCAGTTAAGTCCTCCTTAACTTACCATGAGCCCAAATTTCTGTTGCATCTCTTCCTTGATGACCTGAGGTGTCTTGGGCCCCCTGAGTAAGAAATAATTCACCCGTTATGTTGCCAATCTGGGTCCACTTGAGACTCTTTAATCCTGGCAGCCCAATCCACCTGTCTGTTATTGTGATGTTCTTCAGTAGCCCAGCTCTTGGGTATGTGTGCATCTACATGATGTACTTTTACAGCCAGCTTCTCTACCCAGGCAGCGATGTCTTGTCACAGTTTAGTAGCCTGGATGGGTTTCCCTCTGTGCTGCCAGTTGGTCTTTTTCCATCAGTCCAGCCACTCCCCCAGAGCATTTGCTACCATCCATGAGTCAGTGTAGAGGTAAAGCACTGGCCATTTCTCTCATTCAGTGATATCTAAAGCCAGCTGGGTGGCTTTCAGCTCTGCAACCTGACTTGATCTACCTTCTCCCTCAATAGCTTCTGTGACTTGCCATGTAGGACTCCATATGGCAGATTTCCATTTTTGATGTTTTGTTTTGGTATGGAAGAAACAATCAGTGAAGAGACTGTAACACTTTCCATTTTCTGGTAGCTGATCTCAGCCCCTTTTCCTCCTCCTCTTCTAATAATGATAGTCTGAAATTTTTGTCTTCAGACCAGTTTATGATTACTTCCAAGATCCCTGGGTGATTGGGGTTTCCTCTCTGAGCTTGCTGTGAGATCAGCATGACCCACTTCTCCACATAGCATCAGTGGCACGATTTGTGGGAGGGACTTTCCCTTTGAACATCCAGCCCAGCACTGGCAGTTGGGGTGCCAGGAGGAGCTGTCCTTAAGTGCCAATCATTTCTGAAGCAGCTCGAACCCCTTCATAAGCTGCCAGTATCTCTTTTTCAGTTGAAGTGTAAGAGGCCTCATATCCTTTGTATCCCCACCTCCAGAACCCCAGGGGTCATCCTTGAGTCTTCCCAGGTACTTTTTGCTGAAGAATACAGGAAGGACCATTCTCCCAGCCTACAGTGTAGACCACATTTTTCATATCTTGTCCTGTCTTGACTGCCCCAAGGGCTACTGCATGAATAGTCTCTTGTTTAATTTATTAAAAATTTTGTTGTTGTTCAGGACCCTGCTTAAAATCATTCCTCTTCTGGGTCACATGATAGAGATCTGACTGTAATCTGGAATATGCATCCTCCAAAACTCTTTACTTCTGCCCCCCCAGGGCTGATTTTGGTGGTATAGAATTACAACCCAGACACACATACAAGGTTCCACTCTCTGTACCCTCATGGCTACTGCAAAAAATTAACCCTGTCCTTGGTTGAAACCAGGACACCTCTGTGCACCATAGAAGGAAATTTGATCCTGGGCTAAATCCACATAGGAATTACTAGCAGATATAGAGACATGCTCATCACACTACAGGGGGTTAGGTCTTTTCACCCTGCGGAAGAGACAGAATTCCAGTAGTTAAAAGAGTGGCTACAAAGAAGTTGGAGGCTCTCACTTCACAAAGAGTCACATACAGCAAACAAGGGGCAATGGATAGTTGTACTGGAGAGGTACCATCTCAATATTAGAAAGAAATTTCAGATAGTCAGAATAATCACTCACTGGAACAACTTCCTCAAGGGCATGGCAGTGTCCCCTTCACTGGAGGTTTTCAAGATTCATTTGAACAGTGTGCTGGACGTTCTCATCTATTCTCCTTTCCCATGAAAGGTTGAACCAGATGATCTTCCAAGGTCCCTTCCAGCCTGACTTTTTTATAGTTTTATCGTTAATGAAACAGTAATTATCTCATCTCAAAAACATAGTACAGGCCATAGGATGAGATCAAGCATATCAAACCTTCCCCATGTAGCTGGATGCCTTGACTGCAGTGCTATAGTTATGGGCTGTTCTCATTGGAACTCACAACTGTTGCTCTCTGCATACGTATTAGGATAGATTGAGTAGGAAGTACCTACTAAGATTTTATTCAAAATACGTCAAACAGAGGTTACTAGAACTGCTCCATGATACATGATGTGATTTCAAGGTGCATCATACTACATCATACTCTGCAGGATATGTCTCCTTGCTTTTGAGGAGATATCCTCATGAAGACGTTCAATGCCGTATTAGTAAATTCTGTCTAGAAATGTAGCACTAGTGTTCCTACACCCATTATCAGTTCCCCACCTGCTGCTGGATGATAGCAAGATACTGGAATGGCTAACTCCTGATTCTGGTTACAGGCTTAGATACCTGCAGCTCCAATCAAATTCCTTCTGTCTAGGTGTAGGATTTTAAACACAATCAATGTGGCGGGTTTTTTGGTCCAAAAGAAGAACAAATTGTTTGTAGATGACTCATGGTCTTGTTTCCTTTGGAGAGACTGTGGCTCAAATTGAAAGGTGTGTACCTAATTCCTAGTAAATTGGAACTTTCTGTATAGGGGATCTGAACCACACCAAAACTTGTTCTTAAGTGGTTTTTTTCTCCCAGAAGACAACAACAACAGAGATATATATTTTAACCTCAATTCTTCTTTCTGCCTGATTATCAATGTGATAGTTACTGCTGTTGGTGCACTTGTTTTGGAATACAAATACAGGAGAATGCCTACTTGTTCAGGTGCAATTTCAGAAGAATTTGTAATGGACTGCTGGAACTCAATTTCACTTAGGAAGACTGTAAAATGTCTTCCCAAATAAATTAGGTTTTTTTTGTTTCTTTCTTTTGCATTTCAGGGAAAGTTGCACGGAGAAGCTATGAGCAATCTCTCTCTCTTTCCCTGGTACGCAGAGAGATAACATGTTTGCAGACATGTACAAGGCCTCCTCAGGCCAGAGTGGGTGGGGAAGGAGAGAGAGAATATACAAAAAGCCTTGCAGAAGGAAGGCCATTGCCTTTTTCCCCTGGAGGGCTGGTGCACAGCATCATTAAGAAATTGTCCTTGCATCTGAATTAAACCTCTTTTATTTTTTAATGCTTCCACTGCCTTGGCATTCTTGGGAAGAATACCTGCATATGTTTTTCCTTACATCAGGGAATTGCTCTGTTAGTGAAAAGGCATCATGAATGTCTTGGTGATTTTAGGATTTTCAAAGCTCATTTTCTGTTAAAAAAGTATTTTGGGGCCAAATATGATCATATAATATCCTTCAACCATATGATTTTCAGCAAGGACAAGTACTGGATTCTGCAGCTGGGATGGGGCAACCTTGGATGTACAGACAGACTCGGGAATGAGATGCTGGAAAGCAGTGCCACGGAAAGGGACCTGGGGGTCCTGGTCAGTGCAATTTGAATATGAGTCAGCAGTGCCCTGGCAGCCAGGAGGGCCACCTGTGTCCTGGGGGACATCAGACAAAGTATCAGCAGCCAGTCGAGGCAGGTGATTGTCCTGCTCTGCTCTGCACTGGGGCGGCCTCACCTTGAATATTGTGTGCAGTTTTGGGCACCACAATATAAGAAAG
>JAYRBT010000093.1:1698439-1727222 GCA_036023395.1 Myiotriccus ornatus
CTCTTCACTCTTTTACAAGAGAAAGGGGGGGCTTCAGTGCCACACCTGCCCCCGGCCCAGGCCGGGGGAGGAGGGGGTCTTGCCACCGCTCCTACATGGCTGCCGCTCTGAATTTCAACCGCGCAATCCACCTTCTCTTCCGTATTTCTTAAATATGTAATTAGCAAAGGCGTCACTATTAGTTTTGATTGGGTTTTGTCCGGAAATCTACTTGGACAAAACCATTCACAGCCCCAGGGACCGGCTGGTGGGCAAAACCACGACAACAAGATACAGGTCTTTTTCAGGAATCCGAGACAGATGGAAATGTAAAGATTATCACAGGTGCTCCGATCTATGGAACACGGAAAGTCTAAAGGAAAGGTAGAACTGAATCCGTCTGAGTACCAAACCTTTTCAGCTCCTCCAAGTAATTTTTTAGTATGTGTTAAAGTACTATAGCTTTGTAACAGGGATTTGCTTTCAATCTTATCAGCTGGTTATTTTTATTTGATAGTATTTTGAGTAAGCATATTATCCCTTCTTGAAAATTAAGTCTTATTAGTTACAAAATTTGCTCTGATGGCTGATCAGGTGTTGAGATGAGGGGTTTTAGGGTAAGGCGAGTGATTATATAGCTGTGAAATAGAAATCCAGTATTTTGTGTTATGTAGCTGCTATTCAAGAAGAATAGTCTTCTACAGCAGCTAATGGTCTGTGTGAATATATAGCTTTTGTAGCTTAGTCCACATATTTTCCATTTAGGTGGAGGTAAGAGAGTTTAGTTATTTTGATTTTTATTTTTGTTAATATAAGTACCATTTGTTTTCTGGAAACTGTGATTGAGACTTCTCTGACATTACTACAAACATAAGATGAAAATATTTGTCCCTTTTGTAAGTGGTTGGTAGAGAATTTAGAAATGGATAAATTTCTTCTCTATCTTAAACAAATAAAAAAAATACATAGTAAAAACAGTACCTATGAAATTTTGGTCTTTCTAGTAGATGTAGAACTTCTGCTTTATTACAAGACAAATATTAGTTTGAAGATTTGATTATTAATACCCTATTAGAGTTAATGCAATCGCAGTATTGCATGTAGATGAAGCTTACATGAAGTAGAGAGTGTTTGAGGGCTGGTAGCCAGAGGATGTTGTGGGATTGTGCTTTACATAAGGCTTTTTACAAAATCAGCATGGGACTGTCAGAGAAATTGTAGTGCTAGAAAGGAAGGACTGAGGTGTCTCCTGTTTGTTTAGGAGAAATCTTCTATGCTGAAATAGAGGCCTTCTCCCCTTCCTCTTCCTCTTTTGGGTGTAAGTATGCTAGTAAATATATGTTTGGTGTATGTCAAACTGTGTTCCACCTGCTCCAAATCTGTGGTGTAGATGGTGCTATTCTGACTCAAATTTGGGATTGTTTGATTTCAGTAATGTATCCCAAGATGTTGATCCAGGAATTCCAAGTTATAAAGATGCGAGAAAAATTTAAACCGGTTATATAACAATTTATGATACTGAGAATAGTTTATAACCAGAAGTGTGATTTTAAAAACACTTTAGAGTTCTGCTTTTCACTAGACACCTTGTCTCTTGATAGGCTTGCTGCTCATGTGAATTTGTAAACTCTCTTTAAATCATATGTGTACTTCATTTGTTGTGTTTTGTATTGCACAAAGATTACTCATCAGCACCTAATCTACTATATAAGTTGTCCATTTAACACACACAGCTTGTATTTTGTTCTGTCTGGAAGGATCTTACTTTGCCCATTATGAATATATAGGTTTTTGTTTTGCAGAAAAATCTAAATCTATTAGTTGAAAAAGTGACAACGTTTTAAATTTTTGTTCTCAAAAAACTGATATTTGTTGCAATGTATTTCCCGTTTTGCAAAACTGGTCATAATGTTGTGTCTTGAATCAAGTTAAGAGAATATGAAATTTAAGTGAATAGTTAATTTTCTGCAACAAGTCTATCTTTCCTGGGTTTAGACACTATATATTAATATAGATGTAGTAATGGAGAAATCATAAAGAATTTTATATGTAATGCTTAATTCCATGCACTGAGGTTGAAAAATTACTTTTATTCACTGTGAGAATTTGAAACCTGTAATTTACATTTGAGTTGTTATGAAATAGTTGCTGATTTAACAGAATTTCATTTTCAAAGATGTGCATTTGTAAATGACATCTGGTTTTGTTCAAAATTTATGTTCAAGGTTTTTGAAAATTAGTCTTCACGGTCTTGATATCTGCTAAAATTGACACATACTTATGTTTTCCAGGCTTCTTCACTGCAATTCTAGAACTAATATTTGAAATTCTTTTTATTTGTAAATACACATCACTGACAAAAAACAATATTTTGACAGTTCAAAAAAAAAATTCTAATAATTTCCTATTTCAAACTCTTAAATTGTGCTGATTATAGTATATATACACTCAAGACTGTAGTAAAAACTATGAACAGCAATCCAAACTGTTCAAAATTATCAATACCTGTATTCACATTTAGTTGAATTAATATTTCACCTTTTCAATAAAAATATTTTTCAGATTTTTTAAATATTAAATGTTCTCTTGCTCAGATGGATAGTTGGGCTTTCATCATATATCATGGTCTTGATCTTGTGCAATTGTCATATGAAGTTATTGACAGGATCATATCCCTGAAAATATCTCCAGAGATGGAGAAAAAATTTGAAATTTACTTTTTAAAATATTCATGGTATGATCTGAAACTGTGATTGATTTGGTGTACCAGCACATTATTATCTCTCATTATTTTAAACAGAATTAGATAATGAGTTTTTCTTTATTCTTGTGTTACATCAAAGGATGCTTAGTGGTAAATACTAAATACTTGTTTTGATTTCTCTAGGGTTTTTCTAAGGAGTTTTGTGGTTTTGGTATATTTAGAACTATCTTTAAAATAAGAAACACATATTCTACCATATTATAAACATGTATACACCAAGTAAGTTTTTCTGATGTGACGTTTTTGTATTGATCAGCTGAAATTATAAGATCATTTAAGTTTTTTAAAGACTATCTTAAGGCATACAAAAAGGTGTTTAAAATACATTTGCTTGAAAACTTTTTCAACAATCTTTTTGATATAATTTATGAATTATTAATTTATTTCCTTTTATAGTTTAATTGAAATTTGATACTCTCATGTTAAATTTCTTCTGGCATCCCTTAGAAAATAATGGACTTAATCCACAGGAAGGGACACACCTAATGAACCGGTCCCTAAATGTGACTTTAGACTGTTCGTAGTTACGCTGTGTCTACTTTTCATCATCAATCACCTTACTATGAGACAAATGAAGTTTTATCCTGGTAATTTGCCAGGAACCTTAAGTGCACCCATTTACTGGTCTAGATGGCACTAAGGTCCTTTCTTACACTAATAGAGATGAATGTCTTTAATTATATAATTTTCTATCATTTCATTGAGATGTGTTCAAAGAATACGCCTTCTAGATGAGCCCTATGCAAAAGTGAAGGAAAAGGTAACCTCACCTCTAGATATAAGGTGCTCCTGTGTGAGGGAATCTGAGTCACAACATAGAAGGGAACAGTTTGGAACTAAAGGATTCCTGTTTGCAGAGCCCTTCTCTGTGCCCTATAGCTGGTGAGTCAGGGAGTCCTCTGAGAGGATTATGGGAGAGAAAGTGAATTTACACAAGAGTTTAGGTACAGGTCTCCTGTGCACTCAAATTATTAAGCAACAGATAGACCTGATGTAGGCAGAAATATACTTTCTGGGGAAGAGTTGTCCCTGGAGCTGTGATGTAAATATGTAGTTATGTAGTGGAATATTGAAAAGATTTCAAGATTTTCCATATCAGGTCCTTCTTCCAGAGGGGGCTTATTTACACTGCTCAACATTTACATCCCTCTCTCCTTGAGGGGGCAAGTCTTTGTATGTGATCCCTGGAATTTTAACTCTATTTCATTTGTACCTGCATGCCATTGCAGTAACACTCATGCAGTTTTGCCCATAAAGCAGGTTTCAGATAGCAGTGCAGTGTTAAACCCACAATAGTGTTAGTAGCTGTTTCACAACATCTTTCACAGTTTCACTGTCATCTTAGACAGACCCCTGAGTTGTGGTCATGTGCAATTGAGTTCAGTGCCCACTAAAGTTTTGCCCGCACTGGAAAACACTTAGAAAGCTGAGCTCCTGAACAGATGCTCATGATGTGGTGAGTATTTTTGTAGTAGTAGTTGTTAAGAAATATATATGTCTGAACAGCTAGGAAATTTCTGAGATGAATGATATTTTCTTGTTTTCCTGAAAAAAACTTGAGAAATACAGCTTTAAAATTTCTTGGTCTTTCAGACCTGAGGGTAGCAACACCAGTGTTTTATTCCAGAAAAAAACCCGCATTTTAGATATCTGAAAAAGGCTGTTAGGTCCTAGCAGTCAGTGTCAAGAACAGTTTCTGCAGTACATTATTTTAACTCATAACTTAAAGAAGGTTATGCTTTCTTACAACTCTTCTGTATTATTATGCTAACACATTATGCTAAACACAATGCTTCACTGGGAGCCGTGTTTGTTCAAAATACACATATGATAGCTATAACAAATCCTTTTCAGGCATATTTGACCTTTTTTCTGTCTTTCCTTTTCTCCTTTCAGTTTCTCATATGGCAGCTTCCTGCACACATTTGTTCCATGTTAATCTGTATACCAATAAAACAGTTTCCCATAGAAGACTGTTCTCTTATCCAGCGAAGTTTTGCTTTTTCCCTTGTACTTGTTGTCTACTCATGGTAAATCAGTTGCTTACTATGGTGAACCAGATAGCTCCATGACGACAGAAAAGTCAAGCCTGATCTTGCATATAAAAGAACCCTCACGAACTCATCGAATGTCATTGTATTCTGTGGAAACCTTTAAATTTCTGAGAATCATTTGATCAGCAGTGTCCTGTCCCTTTGTCCTTATGCCTTCTTGTTCTCTGGTGGTCAGGCAAGTCTGACAGAATTTTTTTGGTCCAGCACTACAGAAAACACTTGTTTTTAAGTCATATAGTCACTGACTGTGGAGTATTGTGAACTCTTGTGGTTATAATTTAATGAAGAATGCAGAATGTCCTTGTTTCAATAGATTAATAGATTTTTAGACAGTTAGTTATATTTGTCAGTGATATTTAGTTAGCTAGTTATATTTGATGTTCCTCCCAATAATAAGGACAACTGTAGTTCCATTTCAATTAAGAGGTATCCTTGATTTATACTTTATGTTTATTTTAAGAATGATGCCTGAAAAATTCAAAGGGAAGGTATTACATGATATTTTTGCATAAAATTCAGCAGAAAATATAAGGGTTCTGTTAACAGATCCAACAAAGCTATCACAATGATGGTGGTTTCCATTAAAAAACTACTTCTTCATGCTGGTTGTTCTATTATGCTTACCCCTCTAGAGCTTCACAAAAATATATGAAAATGCAGTCAGTACAGAAAAAAAATAAAAATGATTGCAACATTAACTCTGAAATTCATAAACTCTCATAGAAAATATCTCTTGGTTTCTGTGTATTGATTTAGTCTTTCATTAGAGAAGACTTTGTTCTGTTAACAAAGGTGCTTTGCAGTGTGAATTGAAGGGATTGAGGAACATTCTTTAATCAACTGAGATGCACAGAAAAGATCTTCATTATCAATAAGGAGGATGTTACCTTACTATATTTATGACATGCTTCTGATGTCCAGTAGGAAACATGCCTTAGATCTGTGCTGCAGTTATAGTGGTATTTAGTGGATTATGCTTTTTTTGTAAAGTGAGCAAGTTTTTAATTTACTGCATATATCACTTAAGAATGCATTTCCTACAAGAAATAAAATGCTTAAAATGATAGAAATTGGTAGAATCTGCTTAGGTTCAGCAGCATTTTTAGGCAAATAAATAAGTGAGATCAGCTATATAGATATAAAACAAACAAACGACCTTTTTTTCCCCTAAACTATTTAAATCAGGTAGCAAGAAGGGAGTAATACAAATTATTCATGTGCAATTTCTATTTACCTACATTGCTACCTGATAGTAGCAATTCTATTTGAGTTTAGAAGCTTTCAAAGATTATATACTAAAAAAGATTCCATATGGAACTTAGTGAATGCCCAATGAAAAAATGCCTCATAAGCATAAGTGTCTCTTCCAAAAGGTGTATGGAGCTGCTAGAAAAAGATGAGGGGCATTCTTGTACTCCAAAATAAAATGTGTTTGGATGTGCAGCCAAATTCCTTTGCAAGCGTATTACCTACAGTGTGCACGGGGCTTGGCTTTCCATGAATTTTTTACAAACATAAACTGGCTAACTGCCCATGCAAGCTCAAAGTTATTTGTATGATTGCTTTTAATACTTACATGCTGCTGTTTTGTTGGTATTACATGCACATATGTGCTCTTTATATTTGCTACCTAAGGGACCAGACTCTGACACCTTGTCCAAGTTGAAAGACGAGCACTATTTGCAGTGTGAGGTGCTAATTGCTTATTTTGTTAACTTTGTTAGAAATATGAGTGATAGAATCTGAAAGAAGGTTCTGATTCAGGAAAAAATTTGCATATATTTCATTTTAAGCATGTGTTGAATCCTATTTCCTTTAATTAGAATATCCACACACTAAAAATAAAGTGTATGTTTAAGTTGCTTGTTAAATTGAGTCCTGAGTAACTGTTTTTCCATCTATTTTGCAAGTCACATCAATTCTTATTGTTCATTTCTTTGATACTCTACTAGCTATTCTATAATTGACAGACTTATCTTATTTGGAATGCAATGTAACACATTTTATAAAATTATTTTCTTTATAAAGCTACTGTACACTATAATTTAAAAAGTGGATAAATTAAATTTCTCTTATCCCACAGTCTACAGGAGGAATCTCTAGGTGATTGCAATGCAGTAATACCTGCATTCTAAAACATTGCTTCTTTTTATTTTATGTACTTTTCCAAAGAAATTTTATTCAAAAGAGTTTGTTTGCTATTGTGCTCAGGGGTGTGGCTGATTGCTTTTGGCTCTGCTTCTTATAAACTGCTTTGCCCATAACAAACAGTCTAGTGAGAGCAATGGCATGACACTCTGCATATTCCCTGCACTTGGCAGAGGCTTTTTCATTTTGTATGTTATTGTCTGTACTGTGAGATAGCACAACAAAGTCCTTTGCTGGGCTCTCAGCTGAGCTGTTAATACTTACTGACTCTACAAAGTACTTCTTTCTCTCCTGGTGTTCCTCCATTGTTCCTCTGCAACGTACTCTGCCCCCAAAATAAGGGAAATACTGTTGTTGTTCAGACCTGAGTGCGTTGGAGTTGAAGGTCTAAAAAGTTCAGTTTATGTTCTATTTGAAGTCAAAATAAACGATACAGACCTCAACTTTCTAAGTAATTTAGACATAATTTTATTTTCTATCAGTGGAAAGTAGCACTTCCCAGGGAATTCCTGAGGAAGCTTGATGGCTTTGCAGTCCTTGCTGAAAGAAAAGGGATGATGTGTGCCCTTGGACCACAGGTTACAATAGTCTGTTGTTAAACTCATCCTCCTCCATCCAACCAGGATTTTCTCAAACTGCCTGTATTTTTAGTGCTACAAAGCAGTGTGGAGTTTGTGTACTGTTTGTCACTTGTTCTGTGTAAATCTCTGCTCCAGCCCATCCTGCTGCAGCATGAGTGATCCTTTTCTGCCTTCAGATGTTTCCTTATGCTTTATGGTACTGCTATATTTTAGCAGCTTACCAGGAAGTGTGTCAGACAACCAATACAAAAAAAAAAAAGGGGAAAAAAAAAAAGATTATAAAATGGGAAAGTTAACGACTGCAGCCAATTCTTCTACTTCCACTAATTTAATGAGTCATGTTGATCATAGTTTTCTTTTGCATTTGGCTATTTACAGCACTACTAATCTATGTCTGACTCAAGTCTTTCAATTAACAATCACATAGCTATGTTGCTAGGAACAAGCCTTATTTTCTTTAAGCTTTAGATACCCATAACATTCTGGTCACTTGCACTGGGTGCTGATGCTTGTTAAAACAATATATCAAATAACTGGCTGATCTGCGTTTTCCTCAAAATCCTCCTTATGATGAAGGTTGCTGCTTCAGGAGGTCAAAAAAATGTCCCAAAGTTAGGCACGGGAAGCTTGAATGCAATTTGTGGATAAGTTAAGACAGAACAAGGATAAACGTGGACCCGTGCAGATCGATGCATGTCACATGCTGACATTTAAGAGTTAACTATGTGAATTTATTTAACTACACCTGTCTGGAAAGCCTATCTCAGCCAATATACAGAACACCTCCTGGGAGTTTGGGAAATTATTTTCCAACAAAGTCAGAATATTCTGTACTTGATATAGCAGAAGGGCATTTGAGGTAATTGTAAAAAAAAAAAAAAAATTTCCCAATAAACTGAAAGTACATTTAACTTTATAATCAACAACGTGTGTTTTTTTCTAGTACATTCCACTTTTAGATTGACCTTTTCCCTTCTGTTAATTCTTGCTGCCAGGCATATACATTTTAATAGCGTTTTTCCCTTCATTGACTATCAGGCAGTAAATAAGTACAAAAGAGTTAATATATTTGTAGACTAATTAAGCTTTCCCTAGCTCTGCACACTTAGATGATAATTTTCTTAAAATAAGCTTGCTTATTATTTGAGTTTACTCAAAGACCTTATCCCTGGCATTGAGAAATGAACCTTACACTGTCATAAAACTTAGGATAAAAATCTTCTGCAGCTGAAGATGTGATAACTACTAGGTAGCAGAAAAGGCAACAGTTGATATTTTACACAGTGAGACAGTTTGCAACAGGTGACCACATTCATTCATCAAAAGTTTACTGTAAGCATTAACTCGTGGAACACAAGAACCCGTGGAGCGGACAAAGATTAATTATACCTGTGCTCACACAGTAATGTTTGTGTTCCAAACAAATTATATTTGCTTCAGTTTAAGTGATGCATAAGTCTGATACATGCAGATGAACGTGTGTTCAGGATGAGTGAGCACACTTGTTTGAATGTCATATTTATCCCTGTATTTTGTCAGAAAATTAACTTCTTTGGAGTTTGTTCTTGAGCTGAGCATATGGTTGTTGATCTCTGGAGATGACAGCCTATCTGAGCAATAGCTCCTTATGGCTCGAGCTCTCCTCCGCTGGCAGATGCTTTGGGCTTTTCTACAATTAAGTGGAGATCATCACTGTTTTCTTTGAGCACTGCTGTGCCTTGTACTCTGAAGTGTTTTGTTAATCACTGTCTGCCTTCGACAGAAGCTGCCAAAGCTCTCATTAAGTTTGAATTTTGAGATGTCATGCTCGAATGATGGAATTTCATCCCTTTTCTGGATGAATGGAATTGGCTATGGAAAGGTGCCAACAAAAAATCATGACACTGAAGTATATTTGCTTTGCATTTCACTGCTGAAACAAAAGAGAGAGAGAAGGGATAAAGAAAACTTTCTTGCTGTTTGCCTCAGATACAGAGCAAACACAGGCTTGTGTGATTTCCTGTAAGATAATAATCATAAGGTCTTCAGCTGATCATCTGTAGGGCTTATGCTGCTACTTTCTATGAACAATCTGTCGCTGTCTTGTTTGCACTGTGAACCTTGAACCACCTTTCCAAAAACCTTTTGATGAATGCCACTTACTGTGGCACTGGCAAGTGTAGTTAAAGATGTTAAGTAAGAATGAAATAAAAAAATAAATTTTAAAAATCAACATTTATTTGAGGCAGGAATTCCAATCATGACATTATGATGAACTATAAGAGGAGCACAAACTAATGTTACACTTAACCTTCAAGAAGAATTTCTTCCAATGTGCAAGCAGAAAACAAAATACATCTGTTGGCTGTTATACGATTTGCAGAGGGAAACTAAGTGTTGTGTGAAATATGGCATGAAAAGACATTGTCCATTTCTCTTGGTGAATTTAAACATTTCAGCTGTATCAGTAAAAGTGAACTTGGAAGAAAAAGCTGGATGAATTAGCTGCAGTGCCTAATAATTTCTGTCATATTCTGTATAGCAGCTCATGAAGGCAAAATGCATGGTTTCCACACACAGAAAAATACTGTCTACTACTGAATTTATGTTTTTTGCCCTCGTGACAATAGAATTTATAATTATGTTGCTCAACCCATGAGCATAATGATATTTGTATGTTCTTGATTTCATCCTGTTCTGTCTTTCTATGAAATTCCTAATGTATGAATACCTGCCAGTTGAGGAGAATGAAAGGATTCTCAGTGGGTTTCAAAAACCAGAACCAAAATCTATTTACAAAAAAAGCATAGTTTATCCATGCTCTTATGAGAAGCAGGATCTTCACAGAGGGCAGTGTCTGTTTATTTCTTGTCTTATAAAACACAAAGCTCCAATCATACATTCCTATGGGATGGTAGTTACTTTCAAAATCTATATATGTATATATTAAAAAAAGATATAATATATATATGAATTACTGTATACAGAAAGGCTTAAACTTAATGGATTTGGGGTTTTCATGCTTTTGTAGAATATGGTTAAACCCCAAGTTTACTGATACATGATTTCTGTTCCGTAATGTCTTGCCTTGATACATACCCTTGTGTATCCTTTATTCTTCTTGCACACCTCCTAATCTAGGAAAATCTGGTACCTAACAGATTTGAATCACAGAATGGTTGGGGCTGGCAGAGACCCCCGAAGACCCTTGAGTCTAATCCTCCTGCTCAATATAGAGTCAACTACAGCAGGTTGCTGAGGATCACATCCAATCAGGTTTTGGTTATCTCCTGGAGATCGTACAACCGCTCTGGTTAACTTGTTCCAGTGTCAGATCACCTCTAGAATTGATAAATATTTTTCTTATGTTCAGATGGAATTTCCTATTTTAGTTTGTGCCTGTAGATCCTTGTTCTGTCACTGGGCAACCCTGACTCTGTCTTCTGTATTCCATCAGGCATTTTTAAACAGTGACAAGATACCTCTGAGCTTTCTTTTGTCTGTGTTGAACAGTTCCAACTCTCTCCTTGTATGAAAGATGCTACAGTGCCTTAGTTATCTTTTTGTCTCTTTTCTGGCCTTTCTCTAGTATGTCCACATCTTTCCAATACTGAAAAGCCAAGAGCTGGACAAAGCACTCTAGTTGTGTTTCATCACTGCTGAGCAGAGGAAAAGGTTCACCTCCTTCAACCTGTTGGTGATTTTTTGTCCAACACAGCACAGGAGGAGGTTGGCCTCTCTATGAGGGGTCATTGCTGGCTCATGATCTATTTGTTGTCCACACCAACTTGCAGTTCCTTCTCTGCCAAGCTGCTTTCGAGATGCTCAGCACCCAGCTTCTACCAATGCCTGGTGCTATTCTTCCCCGCACGCAGGACTTCACATTTCCCTTTAACGAAATTCACAAGCTTGTACTTTGTGCTGCTGATCACGACACTAATTTTAGCTCATCAGCTCAGCCAGCTTTCAGTTCACCTCACTGTCCATTTATCTAGTCTATACTTTCTTTATCGGTTCATCTAGGAAAATGATAAGAAACAAATTGAAAGCCTTGCAAAAGTCAAAATAGCCACGATCCACTACTCGCCATCTATCCACCCAGGCCATAATTTCCCTGTAGAAGTCTATCAGGTTAGTCAAGCATGATTTCTTACTTTATAAATCGATAACAACTATTCCTAATCAGCTTCACATCTTTAATATGTTTGGAAGTTACCCAGAGGAGGATATGGTCCCTCTTCCTCACTTTCTCAGGCATCAAGATGAGGCTGATGAACATTTAGCTCCTTTAGGTCTCCTTTTTGCCATATTTGAAGATATGTTTTATCTCCTTCCTTAAGAAGGAAGAAATCTTCCCCAGTTGCATCCACCATTCAGAGATGTTTTGAAGTGGCTTGACAATGACATAATCTGGCTTCTTCAGTGCTGGTGTCAAAGAATGACAGAGCTTTCTGAAATAAATAAGAAAACCAGAGAAAAATTTCAAAACATTCAAGAATTCACATGGCTGCCTGTGTTGACTGCCAGAATATAACTAAGAGGCTAGATGTGAGTGTCTTTCTTTTGGAGAAAGTAGGCTTTCTAAAACTGATGTTTTTAATTAAGACTGTCCTTTCGTTAAGTTAATGAGTATGAAATTTTGAACCTAGGCACTCAGTGCTGCAGAAATCCTGAAAAAATGGTCTTGCTGACATGGAAGTTGTTATAATGCATTGAGGTACGTAAAGGTCATCTTGATTGATCTTTTCAGATATATTTTGTGATTATGAAAAAAAGATATTTATGCAAGGAAAAGCTGCTCTCTTGAAATGGTGCTGGGGAATTGTGTAAGCTTATTAATGCATTCTTGTAATTTCAGTAATACCTTGGCTTAGTAATTTTAAAATTATTCTATGTAGGTATTAAAAAAAAAAAACACAACATTTTAAATTTGTTTCTAAATAGTTGACAGATATGATATTTGAGGGTTTGAGCCTTTTTTTATGGAAACACAAGAGGTATCTGAAATTTAGTCACCACTCTCAGGTTGATATGTGGGGAGATCAGTGTTTTTCTTCTTGTTTCTTGTTTTTGCACCCAGAAGGTCTTGGGAGAAAATATGTGACATTTAGGAGAGCTTTTCTTCCTGGAGAACACTGGTCAGATTTATCCCTCACAGGAATGGTAAGTTGATTGCAGCTAAAATCCCTCTGGGATATATTTTAAATAAGCAAGTTGTGCCTGATTTTAATCTTTGTATGAAGGATGGTTGGCTGAGATTACGTTTGGGTCATGTTCATGTTTCCCTAATTTTGTGCTTTCCTGTTCTTCTGAGACTTGCTGGCTTGCTTACTTGCCTATATATTTTGTATAAGTAATTTTTACATCAATATAGTCTGTAAGTAAATGGTGAGAAGTCTTCAGTTTAACAACGTTTTTGACCCATATGATGTATTAGTGAAAAAGGGAAGTTTAACAACTTTTGGTCTTCTCAGGTTTAAGTTGTTTTAAACTAGTATGGCTTCAGTATATACATTTTGAAAAATTGAATCATTTTGACTCATAATAATAGTAATAAATTTGATGTACTACTATTGCTGAGGGAATATTTTTATTACGTAAGGGTGGAACTAGAAATTAAGGACTAAGAATTCTTTCCATTATTTCAAACCCAAAGAATAGATACAGGGCTGCATCTTCTATTGTAAGAGATCTCAGCTATGTTTTATTTGAAAACAGTAAAGTAATGAGTCTCTTCAAGAAAGGATGCTGTTAGGCATAGAGATATGGACAAACCATTGTGATGGCAACTACAGAAGTTTCAAGTATTGCATGAATCTTGAGAGAGCTATTGCTGAATTAGAAATAGTAGGAAGAGTATGACAATGAGAGGTCTGAAGCAATAAGAATGAAGTTGTTCAGTAACTGATGTTATTAAAGCTATATATGCAAAAATGAATAGCCTAAAGCCATAGGCTTTGAAACTTGCTGGCTTAAACAAACTCAATTCCATAAATATCAAGAGCATAATGAATCCTGTTGAATTCAGTGAGAAATGGTTTACTGACATCTGTGAAAGTTGGATTTGACCCTAGCTGCAGCTCTCAGGAGGTCTAAGCTTTGTTTCTCTTTTCTCTATTAAAAACCGCATGGTTTGGGTTGCAAGGGACTTTAGAGTTCATCTAGTTCCAACCCACCTGCCATGGGCAGGGACACCTTCCACTAGACCAAATTGCTCCAAGCCCCATCCAACTAGCCTTGATCACTTCCAGAGATGAGGTATCCACAGCTTCTCTTGGCAACCTGTACCAGTGCCTCACTACTCTCACAGTAAAGTATTTCTACCCAATATCTGACCTAAACGTGCCCTCTGTCAGTTTTAAGCCATCACCCCTTGTCCTGTCATTCCATGCCCTGTTCAAAAGCCCCTCTCCATCTCTCCTGTAGCCCCTTTAGGTACTGAAAGGTACCGTAAAGTCTCCTTGGAGCCTTGTCTTCTCCAAGCTGAACTCCAACTCCCTCAGTCGTTTCCATAGCAAAGGGGCTCTTTTGTGCCCCTTTTATGAAATCACTCCTATAGGTAAATATGTGGATATATAAATATGGGTATCTCTATTTACAGATCTCTCTTATAGAAGAAAGATATGTAATGGCACACACAGACAGAAATGATATAACCCAACAATGAAGTGATCTGGGTTTCTCGTTGATCAGCAACTCCTGCGTATGAAATCAAGAATCTAGTTCATGGTAAACGCAAAAAGTACAACAACTGCTGTATGAATATCAGCTAGGTCTTTTCAGACTTGACAGAGTTTTCACGTGGGTAAGAGAACAGTTCTAATACCATGTGAAGCTGAAGTGGAGTCGCTTGATTCTTTCACTCTTAGATGAGTGAAACTCACACCTAAGCAAGTTGCAGGTACTGACCAGTTAACATGACAGGAACCACGGAACCATAGAATAAGGTTGGAGGGGACAACAGTGGATCATCTGGTCCAACCTCCCTTCTCAAGCACACTGCAAGAATAGTGTCCAGAGAGTTCTTGAATATATAAGGGTCGCCTGCACAGGAAAGTTATTCTCGTATTCAGGTGGAATTTCCTAAGCATCAGTTTATACCCAAAAAAGTCACTGTCAAAAATAATCTTCTGAAATAAAACACAGTGTTAAAAACTCTATTTTAAAAAACGTGAAATTTAAGAAAAGTTTAAGATGAAGATAAAATGGCCTTGATTTCGGCAGCTGTCTGTTAAGATCCTATGATATAAGAATAGGAATGAGTTTGCAAGAATATGGAGCAGATTAGTATTGCAGTGCATTACAGCAGTATCTGATCACAAACCTAAGAAAGAAGGTGAAAGGAATGGTAATTATGATAGGGTAAAAAACTTGTGTACAGGCCCTTGGTATAATTCCACCTTGAAGGTACCCCACAGAAACTTGTTCGTGTGACCATTTGCATCATCTAGATTTTCTGCACAACCCTGCATCTCTTTCCCAAGAGAATATGATTCAAAACCTGGAAACCTTCGTTTTCCGGGGAATCCTCCTTGTGAAAGCCATTCCTCAAGCTGCACGTTGTCCAAGATACCTGTCAGAGTTATCATTTGAAGTGCTGTTTGACTGTCTGTCTTTCTGCAGTGGGGAGGAAGTGTCTCAAAAGAGCATCCTGTTGGGAAATGCATATTTTTTTTAATTCAAAAGGGATTCCAGTGTTGATGGTAAGCTAAGACGTTCTTAGACAATATTCAGTGGTTCAGAAGTTTGACTGATAAAAGGGATAACAATAAGATATTTCAATATTTACATTTTATACAATGTCCTTTAGAATAGAAAATGTCCCTTTTTCTAGTTTATTTACGTGTATCTCCCTAAAATACTATGTTAAGGTGCTTTAGCATCCTCCATCAAGAAAATATCGCCCAAATGTTATTCTTATATTTTCATCCTAATATCCATGAGGAGGATTTTCTTTCAGAAATAAGATGCTTTAGACTAAAAAGTCCAGAGAATCCTTTAACAACAGGTTAATTAAGAATTTCATTAAATGCATTATGCAGAGGACACATGTGAGATGCTCAACTCATGTAAATCAATTTTACTCTATTTCTTTTATTGCACCATCACTAATTTTGCTGGTAGGAGGCTTGGACCATTGCCTAACAAACTTTGGATAACCCTGCAACGTATTTCCACTGGATAATATCTGTGTATCCATCCATGATGCACAATCCTGCATGTGTAAGTTCAATATTACTTGAAGAAACTCTGTTCTTAAAAGTGCCAGCTCAGCACGATGGAATGCAAAAGCCAGACTCAGTGTGAATAGTCAAAAATGCATATACACACAAGGTGACAGGTCTGACACTACCTTTTGAAATCTGATGCTTTCAGGTGTGTAAAATGGAAACGATTTTCCTCCATTTATTAGCAGCATGTGGGAGAAGAAATAAAAAAACTAAGTATAAAATGCTGATCCAAAACATGAGAAGGGGCTTGCAGCAGCTTTTGCCACGTGGCATACGTGTCTTTGAAGTGTGAGGCAGACATGTCACACACCTTTCTTTGAACTGAGATTTTGCAGAAGGTAGTGGTGACATGGCACAGCTTGGTGGCTTTCCACAGCTGAAGCTGCAGGTATGTGACATGCCTGTTCCTCCACCGAGGTGTCACACAGCTCTGTGCATTCCCACTTTCTTTGTTTTTGGAGCACAGCCTCTGACAACAAACACAATTGATAAGCAGAGACAGCACCGAGATAATATATGTAATATGTGACATTAGGGTGTCCAAATCCAAGTTGCAGGCTTTCATGTTATGAGATAGGATGTTTTACCTCGAGCAGAGGAATGCATTTTATTTATTAGTTCCAGGTGTGTCTGTGCCATCTGTTGTTATCATACATTTCAAGAGGTATGTCCTTTGCAAAATATGGTTTCTGCTTGAGGGAAGAGACACAACTTCAGGTAACAAAACAACCAGGAAAGTTTTTTTGTAAATTGCCTGAATTAAGCATTTTCTAGTTGAATACATGCTTGTATATAGGCACCAATATACTGACTACTATTTATTGAGGCTCTATTGAATGTGTTTGCTAGCTCCTTACACAGATATTCATTAGCTTCTCTGACTTTTTTGTAGAAAAATATAAGTTACAAGCATGGTTTAGTCCTCAGCAAAAGGAGGAGAATCCTTTGGTTTTGTGGTAAACGATTTCTAAGGTAAAAGTGATAAAAGATTTCTAAGGAGAAAAACACACTTTAACTAAACAAAAGACTCTTAAGATTTTAGTTAGTTTTGTAGTACTTTTTGGGATATGTTTGAAACATTTACCTTGGATTAATTACATTTATTTGATATAATGTATAGTGTTTAATACACAGATAATTATCTGCCTAGTATAATGCATAGTTTACAGTAAAACATTGAATAAATAGAAGTTAGAGACAGCTATTTCAATGTTTCACATGTGCTCTGTAATTTTTTCTGTTAAAATCTAAACCAAAATAAATAGTTGTATGTGTGGCTTTGGACAAAATGAAGACATGGTATTCTTAAAATACATCTATATATATAAATTCTTATACTAAATAAACCATTCCTGCTGAGGCAAAAATGTTACTTTCTTTTAAATTATTTATCTGTGAAGAATTTCTACTTTTTTGTATGTGTGTGCTTAGTCTGTATTGCAAATCCCAAATACTGTCTTCTAATAATTTATCTGTCATCTTTCCAATTATTTCTGTTTACTTTAACTGAAGTCACAAAGGATATTAATATGCTTTTGAAACTGGTAAACTATGCACATTGATGAAAAGCAGATATTTTTTTAAAGCACCTGTAAGTCTTTGAACTCTATTTGGGGGTTGGGGAGGGTGAAAATAAAAGACGAGACATTCTTTTGTTTCTAGGGGGGGGAAACAGAGCGAAGTGCACTGCTTCTTGTTTGCATTATGAAGATTTTATTCTAATCATTTATGCAGGCATTGCAGAGCAGATCCTGTGTGCTGGTGGAGATCTTCGTCTTCAGCTGAAAGAATATGGCTTTGCCTGGCTGAGAGCCTAAGCCATACCTTGTTCCTTCAACCAGCAAGGCTCCAAATCCAGGAAAGCTATGAAGAAAATCTGGTGGCCTGTAGGCAGTGTGCAGCAACTGTGTTTTACCATGTGCTTATCAACACAACTTGCTGTACAAATGGGCTGTTCTTAGGGGGCATCCTATCCCTTTCCCACATAACCATAAGTTCCTTTTGCTTTTTTACTGGTACTGATTGTTTAGTCAAATGGACCAGGGACCATGCATCTGCAAATTAATAGTTTTGCATTTATTTTTATTCACTCATTTCCTGGATTCATCTTCTTCTTGAGATGGTCAAGACATGACAGAAGCATGAATGTAATGCTAAATAGAAACTTACCTGTCATATTTTGTAGAAGTATACAGACTAGGAGTAAGTGAATGAAATTAAACAGCTAACACTTAAAAAAAAGCAAAACTAAAGATGGAATACATTTTCAGTACAACATTTGGTGAGACTTTTTTCCCAAATTGAAAAGCAATAGCACAAATTCATGAAAGAACTTTACATTGAAGTCTGTTAAGCACAGTGACAATTCTGTATGTGATATTCCCAAGTTGGAATTGCTTTGAAGGAAATATAATGGAGTGCTTTCCCTCTTTCCTCAGACACCTGTTTTTGGCCAGTGGATACTGGTCTAGATGGAACTCTTAATTGTGACCCATTCTTATTTACCTACATGTAGAGATTTTTTACACTGCTTTGCCAATATGTTTCCACTTTTGAGCTAGAAAGTCCAGAAGGTCATTTTGTCACACTCACAATTCAGTGTTTGTCTTCTATGCTGGGAATTGCTGATATGGGTGTCAGTTATGGCCATTTGTGCTGGTAGTTCTATATGGTGAACTTCTGCCTCTGGAAATTAAATTCAGACTATAATATTAACATGTTTTAAAGACCATGAGATATTTAATCTTAGTAAAAAGTCTAGTATAACATATAACATTGCATTCAGACTCCTAAATCAAAAAATAATAAAGAAAGGGGGTAAAATGAGTAAAAACATTTTTATATATGCATATATACATACCCTTTTTCTTTCAAAATGTTTCCAAATGTTCTCCTGAAATACATTATCTTTTAAAGTATCATGTACCATGGAATAGATGTGTAAATTATCATTAAGGAAACAAATATTTTAATGTATCAAAAATTTAAGGCTGAGTTTGGATTTTGAGTGGAACTTCTTTTTTTCTGGTATTTCTGTTTCGTTCAATCTAAAATCGGTTAACATTTTGAGAACTGATATTTCCTAAATTAGAGTAATTTCTCTTCCTCTTCCCTCTTCAGTTCATGAGCCACATGCTAGGCTGTTGTCTAAATTCACAGAGTAAAAATCTTCTTATTATTAAAATCTGTGTAATTATTCCAGCATTCATTTGATGTGACTACTCAGTAAGAAACAACTTCAGTAAAAGCTTGACTCAAACGCTTGTGTCTTCTGTCTCTGTAAAAAAAACATTGTCTAGATATTCTGAAATTATAAAACTCTACTGGACAGTTGCTTATTTCTTGGGTCTGAAGTCAGGTGGTATATATCTCTCCTACTAACAAACGTATTCTGTAATTTGAGCAAATTTATAACCTGGAAGTGACCTAATAGCTGGGTTCAAAACCTGAATTCAAAACCTGAGTTCTTACATGGTGTCACTCTTCTCCTTGTGCTTAGTTAATAGTAGAGTAGAGGAGATTGTATTAAAACTGTAGCAATCATGTAAAAAGGTAATTTCCATATAAGCTGTAGAAGAGTTTATAAACATTAGTTACACATTACTTTGCCCTGAAGGGTACATAGAAAGGATTTAAAGTGGATCAGCTAAGGAATTGTAAAGGTCTTTCTTGTTGAAATGATTCTACAATTCCATGATTCTATATAGTTTATTTATGATATGTGCAACTTCTAACTGTCAGTGATGGCTTTGGAAGACACACTTACTGAGTTTTCCTCTCTCTCCACATAATTATGTTCACAGTCTCAAAGGGATACTTCTCCAGTTCAGGCTCCTGAACAGCATTCTCTGTTTATGGATTAGTTTTAATAAATACATATATTATTTATTTGTACACTCTATAGAAACAAACAAACGTAACACCTCACAGATTTTTCTTTGGCACATGTGAGAATGAGTGTATTATGAATAAAATTACTTATGAAGGGTTGCTGTAAGTACAGTTAGTAAAGTTGAGAAGTATGACTCTAATACTGCATGGGCAGTTTGCTATACATGTGAGTTATCTCCTACATTAAGTGCCTGAAGATTGAATGGACATTTACTAAACTCAAGTAGAATGTTATGTATCATTTCATTTAGCTTGTTCTTAGCTTGGTAAAGTATGTAGTTAAGATGTCTATGTACTCATTGCATATAAGTTCCCATAGATTTTTACCTCCCGCTCTCCTCTGCTTCCCTTTCTCCTTCCCTCCACACCACCTCCCACACCAGGCCTTCATGCAGAACAACAATTAGGCATGTGCTTTACTTGGTTTCTTTTGGTTGGTTGTTTGTGTTTTTGTTTGTTTGTTTTTCCTTAATATTTGTGGGTTTGATTTTGTTTTGTTTGGGTTTTTGTTTGTTTGTTATTTTTTAAAATAAGGACCCTCATTTCAGGAGGACTTGAGCAGGCTTTTGGAGCTGAGTATATGATAAGGGTCTTGAATTAAGATGCATTTCTAGTTTATCACTCTTAGGGCCATTAGCTTCAGAGATTTAAGTATATGACACTGTTTACTGTTGAGTAAAACGTTAAAATCAGGGTTTATAAGTGCTTAATCTTACTAAATGTTAAGATTTGCTAAATTTCCCCTGAGTTTCTAGGATTGATATTATTCTTCATGTATTACCCTACACACTCTTGATTTCCTAGAACAGGTATTATTCTGCACACTGGACAATTGCTTAAATTCTGACAGAGATCAAAAGACTGACAATTTTAGGGTAACTTGCACTTTAAGGATAGGTAATAGTATAATATAGTCGAGAAGAATTTTAATATAGAAAAACTATGTGTGTGATGCATAATGCATGTTTAGATAAAAGTTAATATGTACTGGAAGTAAAATCATTCCGATATGCAGGATCTACCATCTCCGTAAGTTTCTAGTGTAACTACTAATATTGTTTCAAATGTTTTTTGCCCATATAAAAGATAAATGATTTTATTAATGTTTAGTTATATTTAATTTATAATTTTTCCCATGTGTGCAAGCTCCACACTTTGATCCTCTGTAACTTCAATAGTATGCATGGTTCTTGTTGCACATATCAGCACAGCTAGTTTTAAATGGGGGATTTTGGCTGACATAGATGTATTTTTTAGGGACATTACACACGTATACATGGGTAGCGTAGCATTGAGCAATGGAGTTCTGCAATAGAAGTCCATGCACACATTGTTAGTCAGATTGCAGGAAGATTTGAAGCAGAAGAGATGTTAGCTCAGCATAATGAATGTCTGCCAGCCATTTTTTTATAATGACTAGCTGCAGTTCTTATTGTATGTCAAACCTTATGCTGTGCTGTACTGTTAGCTTTCTTGTTTGGCACAATCAAATGATGTAATATATCCCTAGAAGTCTAGCTGGATCAAAGACATGTACCACAGGGTAGGTTTTTTCTGCCAGTAGTATTGTTGCATATTTTGCTAAAATTATAGTGCAAGTGATAACAAATACATGATCACTTATCATTTATAATGCATTATTCCTGTCATGCAGTAAAGGCACTAAAAGAATGGACAGCCTTGATTGCCACAAAAGGAATGTTTATATATTAAGTAGTCCAGTAGCTGTTCAAAAATCCCTTCATAGTTGTAATATTGACCTATGTTAATTGACACAAAGAATCATAGTTTAAAAGAAAGTGCTTTCCTTTCTGTGTATCAGTGAAATATGACTCTCTTATTTTTTTTATTTTTTTTTTTTTCTGAAAGGTAAGCCAGCAATGTAAAACAGTAGTTGAAATGCAGTTCATTTAAATGCAGTTTAAGAAATCACCAGTTTTGCCTATTTCAGGCACTGTGTAAGGCATGGGGAGCCTGCTTATGCTTAACTCCTGATGTAAAATCCACTGCAGTATGAAAGGACAATAGAACTGTATTGTATGTGTACTCACTTTGGTGATAAATGCCTTATTCCTCCTTCAGAGGATTATTAAAAGAGTTCTCTGGAGGAATAAAACGATGGAAGTCACACATTTAATAGCTCAGGTACAAAGAGTCAGATTGTGCCAGTTGGCAAAAGTTAGCAGGAAGCTGTCACAATAAATGGCAGCAGCTGCTCATAGTTCTAAAGAGTATGTCCCAGTCAGAACTGAAAACTGATGGCATCTACATTAATACTACCTTAATGGTCCATCTGCTGCTCCATAGGGTCCCTAGCTGCTGTATGGAGTCATAGGCATTTGACAAGCAGTCTCTGTATGCCAGACACACATTGTGCCAAATGTTTTAGGCTGCTTCGTGTCGTTCTGATCTGTCAAACTTTCCTATCATTTATCAGACGAGGAGTTATGAGGGATTTTTTTTCTTCTTTTCCTGTGGTGGGTTTGTTTTTTTTTTTTTTTTTAATTCCTACACATCATTGGATTTTGTATATGGGGCAGCCAGGAATTGGGAAAGAAAGTTATTTTTGGTTACTTCTTCTTGAAGAATAACCTCAGCTGTTTCGTAATCTGTATGGTATGCTAATAAAGGAGTGTGATAAACCCCATAGAGAAATCACTAGCAGTTTGCCATATAATTTTAATCCTTCTATTGTAGCAGGTAGAAAATTAAATACAAGTAACCATAGAAGAACTAACAGTGTTTTGACAGGCTCACTAACACTCATTTGCTAAAGAGCAGTTAATTTCTAAATATGCAGTTGCATAAATATTTAAAAAAGAGTACCCATACATATATCCATATGTCCTTAGAAATTATAGCAGTAATGTTAGCAAAAGGTTTATTTAATTGATTATAAAGGTATTCTATAAACATGTAATGGCCATTGAATTATAAGAGAATGCAAACGATTTTGCCTCTGGAATGTTAAAGCAGTGTACTTTCCTAACATTCCTTCATGCCATAATGTAGGTCTGATCTTAATTTCTATAACATGAATATTATAATGTTTAAAGCATCAATAGTATTAAAACTGTATGTAAAATTTTTGCAACACTATTGTCTAAACAAGAAAACAAGCAGAGCTGTGCAATATCGGTTACAGTAAACTATCCATTGCTTTTGGTCATTCTTTATCTCACAAAAGAAAAGCAAGTATCATTCTTTGACTGTATCTTGTTCACAGAAGGCAGCCTATTTCCAGTAAAATTGGAAACTTTTGCAATTTTTTTTTTTGTGGTTGTATAGCTCCAGCAAAAATGCACTGTCTATTTAAATTTGCCATTTGTGTGAAAATGTTGAAGTTAACACAGAAAATCATCCAAATTATCAGTAATGATCAGAGTATAAATGCTTAGAAAGAGAGAGAGAGATCAGGATGTCAGCAAAATGTCACCACTACTTTTCACAGTACACGTTTTGATTTTTTTAGCTGGATTCATTCAAATCAGCCAGGTGCTTGAAAGTCCATGATACTGCTTTCTTTGTTTGTTTCTTCTTGGAACTGAGCGAGCCATGAACTATGGAAAATCAGTGAATGACCCTGACTTGGTTTCTGGGGAGAGCCTTTAGGCTTTTCCTTCTTTTGCTTTTCTTCCAGCTAGTCATGGGAAAACTGGTCAACCACAAGAAACATTAAACACTCATTATATTGTACATGGTATCCTAAATATTTTGCATTATTTCATACTTCTGAATATGATTGCCTAAAGATACTTTCTAAATTGAAAGCTGGCTTGTGCTGCCCTGCCCTGCCCTGCCTCCACCAACAGCATTTTCTTCCTTTATTTTCACCTCATTCCATTTCTTGTTTTCCTACCCCAATATAAATCATGTGGCAACTTTACACAGTGGTTGTAAATGGGTATTTAATTGCTGATAAACCGTTCTGCAAAGGAAAGCATATGCCTTGGCATTTGGAGTTGTATTCTAGTTCTCCATAAAATGAAAAGGGGCAGACGCAGGGAAAAATCCATAAGTTGCAAACCAAAGGAAATACTTTCTATAAATAACCGACAGCTTTATTACAATGCATTTATATCTCTAGAAAACTGCCATCAAAACACATCACCTCTGATTTCCAAAAAATTACAAAGCTGGCTTGATTCAGTGGCAGGTGACTTAGATATGGATAATGAATTTTAAGTGTAGGATTCATTAGCTGCTTTTAATTCATCAAAATGAGCGTTTCAGGTGGTGAATAAAATCCTGGGGTATTACGGAGGATCTTGGTACCTCTTTGCCTGCCAGTGGGCAATACCTGGCATGAATCAGGAAGTCAACAGGAGGTCCATCAGATCTCATTCCTAGTACCTTGGAGATCAGGCATGCACAGCTTAGTATCTGTGCTCTCTGGTGCACCTGCACAGGACCCCTTGGGCAGAAAGGCACTATGCACCTGACACTGTGCAACCCGGGGAAAGCCAGTAATTTTTGACATCAGCATAGTACAAGAAAGAAGCTCTCTTATGCTACCATTGAATAAAATTTAGGAATTTCCATGATTTTGAGCACAGCTGGGAATGTAAGTGGCCATTCAATAGGGAGCTCTCTCTAGAAAACTCTGGTCTGCCTCTGCTCTGTAGGGTGCATAAGGGAAGATAGTCCCTCTGAGCATCCTTTCTCTGATAGCAGCAAGTTTTTCTGATCAGAACTTCATAAAATCTCAGTCTCAATCTCTATTTAATCCTCTAGATCTAAAAACATACTTCAAGGTGAATCAGGGAGGCTGTTTATGTTTATACTTACATGCTGTAGAGATCTAAACAGCACAGTTGCCTCTCTCAAACACTGCTAAGGCCAAAGAAGGACTCTGCCATGAGATAACCACAGAATGGAGCAACAGGATAGTGCTAACCCAGGCCTGGGGGGAGGCAAGGTCTGGCTAGCACATCCTGAGTAATGCATCCAGACAAGAATTCCCACTGTGGCAAGTTGTGTAAAGAAGCAACTACTTGTACACCTATCACAAGTCAAAGATCACTCCAGGTGGCATCTGCAACTGCCAAAGCCCCCACCCCCCCAAATATGCCTCTGTGGATATCTGAAACTTGGACTATAAATTAAGCCAGTAGCCACTACAGCTGCAGTTTAAGACAAGGTAAAGGTGGTACTATTGTCCGTGTGTTACCTCAGACCGAGAGGGAGAAGCTTAACAAAGTTTGGGAAGAGGAATGTATCACTGATAATGGACAAAAAGAATTGAAAATTTATGGATCGCAAGGAAAGTCAACTCAGTAAATGTGCTGCAATCAGGTCCAACTGGGTAAAAGGTAATTCCATCAGGGGGAGATTGTGACCACTGCCTCAAAAGAAGTGAAAGACTGAGCATGTGACTAATTAGCATTAGAGGCAAAGGAATCATTTATGCAATAGCAGAAGAGAACTGTGTAGCCTATGAGCATTAAATCCTTTCTTTGCTAAAATGTATAAATAATGAAAGTTTTGAATGACCTCAGGACCCCCACATATGGGAAGTCCAGAATGAAGATGGATCAATGGATACTGCTTGATCCATCGGCAGTGACTATCTGCTGCCTGATCTCTCTGTCTCCTCTCTTTTTCTATTTCTTTCTATCTCTCCATGTCTCATTCATTGTTAAAGAAAAACCTAGTATTGATTTCAGCATATGCACCTTAATTTGGGCTGAGGCATCTCTCACTAATTGGATCATAACACAAACATATGTAAGCACCTTTTGGCGGAGATATTCCTGATTTTCTACTGTACCTATCGCTGACTCCCCTACTGAGAATGATTTTGTGTTCTTGTATGGGTGCCCTGCTCACTAGCTGACATAAGAGGGGCCCCTGTTAACTCTGCCAGCTGTAACACAAGGTGGTTTAGCAAAAGCTGCAATTATAAAAAACCAGCAGCCCTGGGAAAATGATTGAGATGTATTGTAAAAACTGTCCTGAAGAAGGTCCAGGGAGATTAAATAAAAAGCAAACTGAGGTAGAGGACTGAAACAGGAAAAGGAAAGAAACAAGGTAGAACAATGTTATAAAGGTGGAAAGCACTGGTGATGGACACTAAAAGGGAAGATGAGAAACTGGATTCACAGTCCTTTGTCTTTGAGATTTATGCTCAAGCTTAGCTATCTAAGAAAAAAATCCTCCTGGCCCAATCCCAAGGAAACCAACTCCAAACCTGCCTGGCTGGGTCACCTATGAATCTTTCTGCATAAGAATTTCTGTAGACATCCTCTGAGTGCAGGCTGCAAGACATAACTATGATACCATCACAGAACAGTAAATTTTGGTCAGTGTGTGAGAAGGCCATTAAGCAACAGGGCTCATTCACACGCAGGGAAGCAGAAAGCCCTGGCAAGTTGCATGTATTTGCTATGGCAGGTGTCATGCTAAACAGCTGTCCCATATCAGATAGCTGAGAAAACATCTTCAAAGATATCCTGTGTGTTACAGGACTTTAGTACCATAATGTTAGGCTTTCCTGTTAAAAAAATGTTCCTGCAATTGACCTAAGTATTTTATTCAGTGGTGGAAGGGCTATTTGTCTTAACAGTTGTAGATTTTCACCTAGTTTTCTACTGTTGACTTGCTCCACTGGTTACTGTCTGCTTATTGCCTTGTTCTTTCTCTTTTTTTGCCCCTATTATTCCAAAGTTAGGACCTCTTTCTGAAATGTGCAGCTATCCAAAAAGTGTGTAAAGACTTGCTTGTGCATGCAGCACAAATCACAACAGATGGATACTCCACACTTGACATGAGCAAGTCCATGCACTGAGATAGCTTGTTATGAAATAAGAAAGCAATGAAATCTTCATATAATCATCTGTGCTTTAAACTTTATTTATTATTATTTGGTAGTTCAACATGCATTTAATGCAATCAGATAAAGAAGGTTGGAAAGCATTTATCCTCATTTTTCTGGATGAAAGTTTAAGTGATGGAATCAGGTGTTCTGCATACTGATAGGACAGGTAAAGTCCCTCTCCCCACTAAAAGAGTAGGTAGCAGTCAGTGTATTTTTGAGGATCTTAAGGAGCGGAGCTGCAATGGATGAGAACTGCATATTCAAGATGGATGAGAAACTTGTTACATATTTTGATGTTGAAGGGACAGAATATGCATTGTTTCACAAAGGAAAATTTTGTCAGCATTTTCTTGTCCAAGTGAAGGCCTTAAGTAGGCTTTGATTTAAGAATATATAACCACTACTGATATTGCTGGGTGTGACATTCACTGCAGGGTATTCTACTGTTGAACTATCACATCAGTACTGGCTTTGCATTCAAGGGGATAACATCAATAGGTAAGGATTTACTGGGGGTTTTGGTATGAGTTACAGAACTAAACAGTAAAAAGTTCCTGAAAAGAGATGCTAAAAGAACAAAATCAAAAAATTATAACAGTCCAATACATCAAATCTGTAGAGGCAGATCAATAAAAGGAGGAAGAACACATACAGTAAAAAAAGCGATTAAAAGGCACATGGGGGGAAAAAACTTTTAATGGTGAAATTTTGACTTAGACTGATATGTCTTTAATTTGCATAATTCTGCATGCACAGTGTGCAAGACAGTGAGTGAGATGTCTTCATTCTGTCTGAACTGCCTCAGCTAACAAATTGACAAAATGAATTTTGAATAATTCCACACTTTAAGAGATGATCACAAAGTAATATCTTTACAATTTTTCTGTTAGTTGAAGACTTGGAAAAAAATCTAAATCAACAAACTAACAACAAAACACCAGTTTTCAAGGATAAAATAAGCTAATCTTATGGCTAGAGTTTTTTTATATGTGTTGTCTCTCCCTATCCTCAGCCCTTCTTTTCCCAGTTGCTTAACTGATGTTAACTGCATAAGAACTGACAGCAGAGTAATTTGAAACATAGCTTCATTTGTCAGCTCAAGCCCTCTGATTGCTTTTTCTCTTGCACTTCAACTACAAATAAACATTCACATATTATCTGGGAGGTATTCTGTCCATTAATGAGTACCAGAGTTTGAATTGTTTGCTTTTGCTGCTGCACATGTATCCATGTATAAAAATAGCATTTCTATTCACTTGCATATATTCATCTAGGGTCATCATAGTTTTATCTCTACAGAATGCAAAGTCTGATGGGGCACTTTTGATTCATATTTGCAACCTGACAGCTCATGATTGAGGCTGTTCAAATGATAACTTTCAGCATGGGGTTCAAGTGATAAACATATGCATAAGAAGGGACCTTTCATTGTATCTTCAGCTCTGGTCATGTCCTTCATCAGGGACTGGCTAAATGTGCTTATAAACTGACTGATGAGATCTAGTCTCTGAAGTAGCTTTTTCATCAAGTTTATTTGAACGTTTCTATTCTTGTTACTATCTTAAAATTGTTTCTCAGCATGCTACTGTGATGGCTGGGAAATTTGCTCTCAGCCTGAATTTATTTATGACCAATTAATCCCATTTGTTTTTCTTCCTGTGTTCTTGTACAGGGTAAGTAATTTTGCCTTATGTTTTCTTTCCATCTACTCTTTTCTTCTGATATATGTACAAATCTTTTCCTACTCTCTCCCCTCACTCAATAATTTTTGTTTGTTTTTAATTAAGCTTGACAAACCACCTAATTGCAGCTTCTTGTAAAAGAGGTTCTCTATTTTTCTGATCATCCTAGTAGTTGTTCTCTGCCTATGTATCACTTTGTATTAATCTGTCTTGAAATGCATGACTGGAATGACATAAAGTACTTCAGATGAAAACCACCAGTATTTGGAGCAGTGATATTAATATTCCCTAAGGTCTAACAGGAATACATTTTAGGATTACATTTGGCTTTCTTCATGCCTGCTTTAAACTGGTGCCTTAGTTACCCTGTGACCAAGTAGTGCAAAAGAGAACAGAAGGAGATCTGGTTGCTTCCAGCTGATGAGTTGGTGTATGCTTGGTTTATGCAATTACATAGCCAGCTGCTCGGGATATGTCATTTGCAGGAAAACTTGAGAGGCAAAAAGTATATGCACAGAAGACTGAAATTTGGGCTCAAGTGCAAAATGTGACTATGGGCAACTAAAGCATCCAACAGCCAGGCCTGTTGCATGTTGCTTCTGTAAAGTATGGAGATGCATGTATGTCTGGATTTAAAACATTCAGTGAATTTAAACT
>JAYRBT010000093.1:1727322-1746128 GCA_036023395.1 Myiotriccus ornatus
AGTGCAAAATGTGACTGTGGGCACCTAAAGCATCCAACAGCCAGCCCTGTTGCATGACTGTAACATAGAGAGAGAACATCTGTAAAGTGTGGAGATGAATATATATCTGGATTTCAAACACTCAGTGAATTTTAAAGTATTTAACTTAGATTTGGGCATGTTTCTCCTGCTTAAAAAAAAAAAAAAAAAGTTTATGAAAATGAGATATATCCACAGTCTGAATAGTACTAATTTAAAGGCTATGAGATGTTTTGGATTTGTGTACGTTCCATGATGAGTATTTTTGACGCCTGTGAAGCTTCTGCATGATGCCTATTGAATGATCCTTAACTTCACAGATGAATTGCAGCCATCAAGCTGAGAGTATGCTTAGTGAAGACAAATCTGTTGTGTCCACCACCTTCTTGCCCTTCCAAGATGGAGTACTGGTTGAGAGCGTTATCTACCAATATATGGGTTTCATAGAATCATAGAATCACAGAATTAGACAGGTTGGAAAGGACCTCTGAGATCCTCAAGTCCAACCCTTGATCCACTTTTTTGTAGAGAGTAAGAAAATCTTTGGTAAATCAAACTCCTTTAATTTGTCAGTTTTAGGGCTATGGAATTAAATTAATTTATGCAATTAGGAATCAATTGACTAATTTATTTTATTATGATTTTGTTGTGTTTTGAGACAGGAATAAAAACATTCCTTATGGCTAAGTCTATCCTAGTAACTGAAATCTTCTTCAAGGGAGACCAGAGAGTGGCCGACAGCTCTGATGGGAAGGTAGCCAAATTGCATGGCCCCATGAACAGTCTGTTTAAGTCCTTCGCATCACCATCATCTGTAGGAGTTGTAGCTGGCCACATAGGCCAAAAGCACTTCTACCCAAAATTTAATAGTACAGGTTCTCAAGCTGCAACATTCAAGAGCGGACAACTGGGTATGGGAAGCAAATGAGAACAATGGCAAAAGAAACCTGGTCCAGACAGCCCAGACTGCAGAAATTAAGTAGAAGTTATTTTTCATTAGAAAGCATGGTTCTTCAAAAAAATGATAGTACTTGACTGCGTTTAATTTTCTGGACATTTAGAGAAAATTTTCTTGCATTCTGCATGCATATGCATCTCAAATAAATGAGTTCAGAGAATAGTCCAGAGCTTCCCTTTGAAGATCTCCCTGAAAGGGTCAGGGCAGGTGCCTTCTGGGAAGACAGTATCCAACAGCCTACTGTATATTTTGGATACTCTGGTTCTCTGACTCTTTCAACGCACTGCAAACTAAGAATTTTTTTTTTTTATAGAATAAAAATCTTCAAAAACCTTTTCTGCCCATCTCTAATTTCATTTTAAGGGTCTCATTTTTAACAGAAAATATGAACATCTCTTTCACACTCTTGAGGAGTGAACCTTCCTTCTTCACCCTCAGTCCTGCCAGAAAGGGAGAACATGCTGCCAATATCTTCTAGCAACACTTAAGAAAATATGAGAAGAAATTGGCCTTGTTTTTTGCTTAGAAAAACGTACATAATTTTTCTGTGAAACCAAACCTATTTTAGAATGGACAGACATACGAAAATAATCCATCTTTTTATGTATTAATTTTATTTGTATTTATATATATATATAAAAATGATGCTGGGTTTTTCGGCCAGATATTCCAGGTCTGTTTTGTTAAACTGTATAATCTCTTCACAGAGAGTGGGTAACTATTGGGACCCAGCACCAAACATCTTGCTCAATGTGTTTTTCTCTCTACATATTTAACATGCTATTTTTTACTGATATTATGAAGATTACATTAGTTTCCAAACAGTATATATTTTTTAAAGATTACTCATTGCCTACTGGTTAACATTTTCACACTGTATAACATTACAGGCATTTTTGTCTGAAACTGTCAGCATTTTGTCAGCCAAAGCGAGCTTTAATAAAAGTCAGGCTCTGACAATTTTCTGGAATAACCCAGAGCTCAGCTCAGTGTGTCTATGTGAACAGGATGTGAAGATTTGATCTCCTGATGAAAATTAGCGTGAGCCACGCTGCACTTGGCTGACACCTACATTTTGGTTTCCTGTGCACTGGGGCATGCTATCAGGTCTAGGCACTTGGAAGGAAGCTGTCACTCACTTTAGCTAATCAATCAAAGTTTTTCACATCCTTGTATGTTTTCACTAAAAACCCAAAGTGGGATGCCAGATGTGGTGAATACATGGACAGTCTATGTTTTTATATAAAAACATCTGATGTGACAAAAGAGCAATGGAAAGCAAGTTTGGCTTTCAGCACATGCTTTTTTTGTCACATGCACATTCATAAATGTTTTCATTACCTATATCTCTCTGAGATTTCCATCACTAATTTAATTTGAGAAAACATTCCCCAGCTATTTTATTGCAAATTGTGTCTAGCAAAGCAGTTTTGCTAGTCTTTCCTAGTTAGTTAGATGAAGAAAGCTTTGTTGAGGGAATTAATGAAGCATATATTAACATGAATCTCTTCTTTAGATCCTCAAATCACAACACAAATTTTTAGATACAGATGATAAATAGAAGTAAGACACTTCTCTGAAAAACCATAAAATATTTTGATTTTGTGCTGCCTCTCCTGGTCACCTTTTCATTCCTCTTCCATGTCATAGCTGCTTCCACAGCATTCCACGGATTTTTGCTGAGTTTTACAGATGAAACCTCCCAAATATCCTGCTGAAACCTCTCACTGCACTCATTTATAGTATGCAAAATGTCATGAGAGCGGTGCAGAAAATACATGAGATGGTGTCCAGGAAGGGCACTCTTTAAGAGCATATGAGAAAAATCCAAAGTGTTGACACTTCTGCTTGAACTTTTATGTCAGCTATCCACCTACAAGTGTGTTGTTAGTGTGAGCTTTCAACAGTACTTTGCAGTCATAATGGCTTGAAAATAACAAATGATTTGCTGCTCAAAAGGAAACCTTAACAGACAGTTCTACTTTGCATTTGAAAATGAGATTGAAGAGCAGTGACAGGTAGACACTGAAGGGAAGAAAAATCACTCTATTGATCTTTTAGGGAAAGCTTACAGTGGCAAAGATGACAATTTTTATTGGGATCCCATTCCCTAGATTCATGAAAAGGATGAGTCATACTGTTTGGAGATGTTCACACCTGCTGGGAGAAGGGCTGTTCATGCTTAGCCCCTGATAGCAATAATTTCCCTCAGCTATGTTTTAAGTTAGGATTAAGCACAGGCACAAATGGGCCAACTGAGAACAAAATATTTTTTTGAGGAGCTAGGCGATGTGTTCTGGATGTGTTAGTTTTTTAATTGCTTTCTCAAGATTGAAAGTCTCTTATGCAAAATTGTCAGATATGTTGAGATCTGAAATACCTGTTTAATAGGACATCAACAGAAGGGAACAGTAAGTACAGAAGTGGCTTAGGGGTTGGGTGAAGAGAACAAGATGAATCATAGCTTGAAGACCAAAAACAGGAAGAACAGATCAAGCATCTCTCATCAAAAAGTGACAGATTGAGGCTTGGCTGCTTAGGAGAAAAGTATTTTTCTTTCTCTGGCAATGGTATCTCTATAAAGTTCATGAAAATTGAGCTTCAGTCTGATACACTGCCTGATTTTCCAATTTGCTGTAACTGCATTTGTTTATTTGTAAATGTTTGCTTTATGTCTCTGTGCTCTTTAAACTGCAGTAGTTGATGCAGAGTTATAGGCAGGTCCCCAGGTGCCTGCAAATAAGCCTGGCATTTCTTGGAGTAAAGGATGGTTGAGCATGGTGAAATATCAATATATTCAAAATATATATCAAAATAATCTGGGATGTGGTCTAGGATAACCCTGCTTGAGCAGTAAGTTTGGACCAGATGATCCCACTGTGGTCCCTTCCAACCTTTCCTATTCTATGATTCTGTGATCAAGCAAAGTCCCCGACCTTATGCTGTTCTAGAAAAAGCATGGAAGTTTCCTGGCACAGCTATACCTTCAGACTGCTGTAATCCCTGAAGTTAGAAAACAGTAGGACTTGGAGCCAAGCTTAGTCGACCTTGCATAGCATGGAGAAGTGTTGATAAATCAGGCGACAAGATTTCTGAAGCATTCAGGTACATTCCAGTTGCTTCTGCCAATGTTGGCAATAGGCAAGTTGCTTGGTCTTTTTTCTTCTCTTACGTCTCTGTAGAGATGATTATGGCTTTAGAGATGAAAATGTTTTTAATGAAGCTACAAGGCTAAATTGTTCCAATTTAAGAAATATTTACTAATAATGAGATCATGTGAATAAACATCCAAAATCTGTTTCCTTCCTCCCCACCCACCCCACAGTTATCCTGGTCCATCTTTTCAAACTGATCTCTAAAGCAGAGCATATCATGAATTTTTTGTCCAGCTACAAGCTGCCTGCATCTGACAGCCTGATCTGAATGCACAACTACCTGATTATGTGGATAAACAGCAAATACATGCAGTTTTGGAGGCTAGTTCTGAAAACTTGACCTGTAAATGCAATAGGTCAATTCAGTACATCCGCAATTCTCTTACTCTTTGTATTTATTCCTGCACCCAGTCTCTTTCACAGGATATGTGGTGGTGTTTTGGTGTGGTTTTCTTGTGGCTTTTTATTTATTTTTTTTTTTAATTACTGAGTCTTTGCCTTGTTGTACAAACAGGGTTGTAGTAATACTGCTATTTGTATGAAGCAGAAATGAGGAAAGAAAAAGTTCTAATTGATTATTTCATTCAAACCCAAATAAAATAAACATGGGGAATGACGAGTTACAGTCAGATCTCCTGGTAGTAAAACTGAGCTAGAATTTTTATGAGAATGGATCTTTTCTTGACAGATTTCCAGAGCTTCATGTTTTTTTCATCTAGGTTGAAAATAATTTATCTTCCTATTTTATCATTGTTTTTCTAGTCCTAGACTTAGCAATAAAGAGAAAAAGTGCATAATAACAACTAGCATGTATAGGCAAAAATTTGAAGATTTATTCATTTCCAACTTGGGAAGATTATACAAGTAAAAACCTTTTTTTTTATTGCAGTTCATACAGAAAATACAGTGAGGTTTATGTCTTTTTTTTTTTTTTTGGTTTTGTCTTTGTGGGTTTTTTTTAATGTGTGGTTCAGCTGTTGTTTTTTCCATTTGGATTTCAGGTATTTTTAAAAATAAATGACATATTTTGAGTCAGATACATTCATATGTATTCATAAGACCTTTAGAAAAAAATTGACATTTACTGTCCTCTCCTTGCAAGCAGGTTTTTATTCCTGGTCAGCTTGGACCCACTAAGCAGATGGAGAAATGTTAAGTCTTCCCAATGTACAGTTAGCCATATACTCATTTGCTCCTTTTCGTTGTTGTTGTTTGATTTTGGGCTTGTTTTGTTTTAAAGGTTTCTCAGTGAGAAACACAACCTTGAGAGACATTTTGTCCACTCAGGGTTGAAAAGATTATCCAGGTAATAATAAGAAAAAAAGAAAACCAAAATGATATCTATTCTTTTTATGGCAGTACCTGCCTCCTTATTTTCTGTTGCCCCTAATAAGAAATTAAACATTTAGTGTTAGACTTCAAAATATATGGATATATTAAATACCTGATGATTAATTTTATTTGACAAAATCTACATCAGTATTAAGGAAAATTCAGTTTTTAAATGTCATGTTTGAATGGCTGAGACTTGTACTCTACACTTGATTCTAGGCAGATTCAAGTTCATCTTTTGTGAACTCATAAAACACTTTTTTCTTGTTTCTGCTTGCTTGAAAACCTTCCAGAAATGGCACCATGTGTTTATTAGGACTTGGGAAATTGATTATCTAGTTGATTAAGCATGTTCTGATACTGGAATCCTGGAATAGTTCTGTGTTGAAACAAATATCATTTTCACTTCAAGGCTTACTTGCCTGTTTGTCTGTTTTAATGTTATAGTGAGGCTCCAGTATAAGAAAGAAGGAAATATGGATTCTTATCTTTCAATTCATGAAACATTTAGTTGCCAATAAAGTAAATACCAGTATACATAAAAGCCTATCTCTGAATATCAAGTTCAAATAATTTTAATTAAAAATGAAAATAAAAGACCTTTTTAAAGTGCCTATCATAACATGTTCATCACACTTTTTGATTTATAACTACCATCTATAATTCCTTCTCAGTCTCACTGTTACCCCATTTTTAAGGTAGTTAAAATCCACTTGAAGAAACTTCACAAGTGAAAGTTTTATTCAGTTAACAATCAGGCCTCCTTCAAAAAGCAGAGATACATTGTGGCACATCACTGCAAATTCTAAAGCCTTATATAGAACTGAAAAATCTTTTTCTATATACACCTGCCAACTTACACTGCTGTTCAAATCATAAATGACCATGTGTGCCCTGAAAATAGTACACCCTAAAGTACACTTAAAATTAGTGAGATCCATAAAAAAGTATATATTTCTGTCCTTGAGTAGCATGCTTTATGTTAGACACACTGAAGAGTCTTGTCTAATATTTATTTATTTGTTTGTTTGTTTGTTTGTTTGTTTATAGTGATGTGAACCTCTGAATACATTCGAGTACTTGAGGCACATACAATTGATCAATTTAGATTAATTTAAAAATGAGAGGCTGGTCAGCTCTATGAGATGTTTAAAAACACACTAGTATAAGTAGTTTAGCTTAACTTTTAAGTACTTTTCATGCAATCTTCACACACACAGATCCCTATCCCTGCTTCTGCCCCATGAAGGTGATTGGATTCAGAAGGCCATAGCAATGTTTGATTCACATTTTTGAAAGAAAAACTGGCAGTTGCACTGGGTCCACCTCTACTTCTGAGCATGTTGGTGTATTTATAAAGTTGTACTGGATGATGTGGCTTAAGATGCAAAGCTAATTCCTTATGTATTTCATTCTTCCATTAGGGTTCTGCAGACCCAAACTCTTCTCTTATGATGCAATACTATGTTTGTCATTTGTTGGATTTTTTTATTTAAAACGTTAGTGGAAAATAATCTTATGTTTGAGCTGGGAAGTATAATGATGGAATCACAGACTGGTTTGGGTTGGAAGAAACCTAAAGAGCATCTAGTTTCAACCACTGCCATGTGGAAGAGAGTCTGAGTGAGTGCAAGTTTTTGTTATGCACCAGCATCCTTTGGATTATTCTACAGGTTTGTAGAATAATACACCCCCCCAAAAAAAAACCAAAATCCAAAAAACAAACAAACAAAAAAAAACCACAATCCAACTCAACCCAAATCTTTATCTCAGATAAAGTTTGCTTTCAAATAACTTCTTCTACAATAACTTTAAGTCAATGGAAAATGCTTGCTGTCCTGATTCTGTCCAGGACAGTTAATTTTTTGCAGTAGCCAGGGGAGGAGTTGCCTGGGACCATTCTTCTTCTAGAGGTATAGATACAACCTCACATCACTGCCAGGGAGAGGTGGAAGGGAGACTCTTCTGGTCGGAGGTAGTGATTCTCATATTGCAAGTTCCCACATGGGAACTTTTTTCACGTTTGAATCATTCACCTTTCTTGTACACCCTTCTATTAATATTGTTGCTGTTACTGTTATTTTCTTATTTCACTGCTGTTTACAGTAAACTGCTCTTATCTCAATCTGTAATCTTTGCCTTTTGTAGCTTCCATTATCCTCCCCATTCTGCAGGGGGAAGGGGAGACAGAGGGAGAGTGAGCCAATGGCTTGTGGGTTGGAGTGTTTCAGTGAGAACACTAAATTGGGGAACACCTTTCCTAAACCACAACAACCTCATCTGGTGCCCAGTTTGGGGCATGAGGGTTTAGATAACAACAGGTCTAACCAGAGAGGGCTGGAAAGAAATTTGGCCTAAGCATTTGTTGTATTAGGTTGGGAGCCACTGGTCACAATGTTGCTTGGTCTGTTCATGTGGGTGTAGTACCTAACCCTGGATATGCTTCTGTATATGCACTTTTTCAGAGCAGGGAGCGGGATCAGAAATGTTTTGCTGCTGTGCTGTGTGATATCAGCTTATGACATGATAATACCAAGGGCAATGAAGATCATTTGGTATGTGTAGTCAGTGTATGAGTCAGCAGTGTCCCGGTAGCCAGGAGGGCCAACTGTGTCCTGGGGGTGTCAGGCAAAACATCCCCAGCCAGTCAAGGAGGGGATTGTCCCGCTCTGCTCTGCACTGGGGCACCCTCACCTTGAATATTGTGGCGTTTTTGGGCAACACAATATAGGAAAGATATCAAGCCATTAGAGAGTGTCCACAGGAGGACAATGAAAATGGTGAAGGGCCTTGAGGGGAAGCCGTATGAGGAGTGACTGAGGTCACTTGGTGTGTTCAGCCTGGAGAAGAGAAGACTGAGGGGAGTTACAACGTCCTTGTGCGGGGAAGAGGAGGGGCAGACACCGATTTTTTTCTCTGTGGTGACCAGTGACAGGACCTGAGGGAATGGCTGAAGTTATGTCAGGGAGGTTTAGGTTAAATCTTAGAAAGATGTTCTTCCCCCAGAGGGTGGTTGGTCACTGGAACAGCCTCCCCAGGGAAGTGGTCACAGCACCAAGCCTGACAGAGTACAGGTGTTTGGATGACACTCTCAGGCACACGGTGTGACTCTTGGGGATGTCCTGTACAGTGGCAGGAGTTGGACTTTGAGAATTGTATTAGATCCCTTCCAACAAAGAATATTTTTTGATTTTAGGATTCTATAAATTATTATGGATTGACAGGAAGCTGGACATGAGCCAGCAGTGTGCCCAGGTGGCCAAGAAGGCCAATGGCATCCTGGCCTGGAACAGTGTGGCCAGCAGGAGCAGGGAAGGGATGCTCCTCCTGTACTCAGCACGCTGATGAGGCCACACCTCGATTACTGTGTTTGTTTATTTGAAATTTCATCCTAAAACGAAATACAGGGCTCATATATTGGTGCTGTTCTGCACCAAATGTGAAATCAATATACAACCTTAAAAATAGGAGGGACATTATTGCAGCCTAATTATTGATGTGTTAAAGTCATTTACACCTGACAGAGAAGATAGATTATGATGCTATTAATTTAACTGACAGTGGGTATGGGAAGATAACCTACAATGTAAGCCCACAGACTGTAAAGTTTTTATGCATATTTTGTTCAGCAAGCTATGCAATTCTGACAGATATGAATCACTTTTAATCTGTCAATTTCAAAGATTGTCATCAGAAAGTTCAGCTGAAGGAGAATGTCTGTTTGACTCATCTTAAATGTAAGATGATTACTGTTTGTCACATTTACAAATTATACTATTCTTAGATAAAATAAAGCTAAGATGTTTAACATAGTTATTGTGTAATTTGGAAGGCAGGATACAGTAATGCATCTAAAATAGATGTATACATTTGTGCCATGAAACTTGTTTGCTAATGGATGACACATAGCAATAGCAATAAAAGCAAAGCTGGTTTTCATTGCGATAACTTCATACACATAAAAATGTAGAAAGAAAGGAAAAATATAAAAATTGCTGAATGTTTACTTTTTCCTTCAGATATACAGTAGAGACATAAATGCTGCAACAGATGACACAGTTCCAAAAGATGAATGTGATTCTCCAGACACAAATTTCTTTTTTTTTTCTTTTAAAGCACTTGTGTGTGCCATTGGTCTCGCATACAGATTCACAAGACCTATCATGGTTCTATGACACTTTGACTTATTTCAAGTATTTTAAGGTAGACTTTATCAGGATAGACTTATCAGAGGTGTTGAGGCTTTAACTTTCCTTAAGTCGAAGTGTCATAATTTTTTGGGGTACCATGATCAAGTTTTGCCTTATAAGGTTGTTCCTACCCCAATAGTGTTTTTCATACTTTCAGCTTGTTCTTCAGTTCTCTGGGTTTCCCAGACTTGCCCTTGCTCCCCTGGCAACTCTGACAACTGCTGAAAAATAGACATATTTAGTTTCACCATTTCTTCATCCTAGCATGAATGGGACCATCCACATACACAGGAGGCACCCATTCCTGCCTTGAGAAATTGCTCTCCATTGTTTATAGAAATCACAAAACTGACTTGGCTCCTAGAAGTGGTGCAGTGTTGGGAGGCCAGGAGAAATTGAAGCATTTTAAGGACTCTGTGTGGTAACCACTGGTTCAATAAAAATTTTCAGTAATTCTACAGGGCCTTGAAAATGGCAGTGTGTATTATTTTTCTTCATTTAGCTGGGTACCTGGTATATAATGAAAATCTACAAATTAATAAACAAAATTGCTAATGCAATACAGTAATTAAAGAGAAAAATAACAATAACTAAATAACAAAACTTTACTGCTAGATATAAAAAAATTTATTGAGGTAAGAACAAGTAGTTCAGCTACAGTTTGTTCTGCCAATCTGCATTCAGCAACTTAGCATTCTTTGTTGGGATAAATCTATGGTTTTAGGCATTGGATTTGTTCCTCTTCCAGTAAAAGAAGCTAAAAGTTTTTAAGTCATTTCAGTGATAAATTAAGCTTGCTTGCATTGTATCAGACAGGGTAGTTATTTGACATTTGGTTCTCCTTTGAAGAAAACAACAGTGGGAAAAAAAATAAGTCCTGAAATTATTTTTTTGAATTCTCCTGCCCCCATTTATTTCCTCTGTCCTGCTATATAATAGCTGCAAACTTAGCTTTTACCTCTAGGCAAGTAGGCAGGCAAGCATCTCCTTCTGGAACTAATGTCAAGGTTATCTCCTTGGACTAATTGGCAAGTAAATGGTGCAGTCTATAGGTTGCCTCCCCAGGAGAGAGTTTCTACATCAGCAGCTTTGTGATACTTTGCTCTGAAATTTATCCCTGTATTTAACCCCTTTCTGGCAACTCTCAGGAAAATGGAAGTCAGTCTTTCTGCAGTTTTATGCAGGGCATGACTGCATATCTGGAGTTTGCTTGAGAAGAAGATTTTTTACCTAATATAAATTGATTGACTGTTTTCAGAAGGTTCCTTTATTTGGCTGGCAACATCTCTGTGTAAACGTTAGTGTGGCATATGGAAATAACTTTAGGTAATTCCTTAACTCCAGCTCTTTCGTAGATACACAGATAATCAACGAAATAAGATCAGAGCAAAAGCAAAACATCTTCTAACTTTGACTTGAGGGCACAAGAGGGTTTTGCTGGCTTAGCCATGTTTTTGGAAACTCTCTCCTATTGGTCATCAGAAGTAGTTACTGTACATTTGTTACTGGAAACTTTCCTCTGTGCAAAACATACTCCTACACAGTCCTGTTTCCAGGAACTATTAACAGTCCTCTCTGAAAGGGAAATGTGCAGTGGGGTTTTCAAGTCAGTTCAGAATTTTTAAAATTGCTTCCCCTGAGCAATGTATCAAGTTGTCCACTAAAGTGACAAGCTTATTTTTGCAGTCAATGTGTTTTATATTAAAGTGAGTAAAACAAATTGCTAGCTAACAACTGCCTGCTTGTATGTGGGGGTGTTTCACTCATAACCCACTAAAGATAAACATTTACTTTCCTCTTTATAATTCAATGGGTCATATTTGTAAAATTCAACTTATTTATTGTCATATTTAACTGAAAAAAAAATCATAGTTTTGTAGTTACAGTGCTTTCAAATTACAAAGAGTGTTGCATAGATGAAAAATGTCTTTAATAAGCCAGCACCCTCCTGCTGAGTTTCTGCCATCAGAACATGTCTATGCTAGGCCAAGTTTCATTTCTATTTAGTTTCAATTAAATGCCTGTTATGTAATTACATTGCACAGGAAGGATCTATTGATGTTGTGAATTTGATTTGTACTAAGATTACAAAAAACCCCTCTAAGGTGACTCCCTAACTTTAGAAATTATTGTCTGTCCTTCTAGCTTCTTATGTGCAACAGTAACATCTGGCAAATGTCAAATCCTGTAATTTTGCTTTCCTGCTTTGAGAACTACTTTACTTGGCCATTGAACAGAGTGCTCAGAATAAAACATTCCACACCTCAGGAAAAGGCAAGAGATTCTTGGACAGAAACAATATGGTGGGTATTCAGGAAATACAGATAAGGACACAATTCATAGAGATTATATAACTGTGTCAGCAGCAGTGTGAACTTTATTGCTTGTGAAATTGAGGCTAGACAAACAAGAACACTAACATTTTTACCATTTGTGAGAAGACCTAATAATTTTGTGCTTTCACCTCATATTTTTAGCTTTCTCCCTTAGAAGCTGACTTTCTATCTGCCTGATAGCAAAATTTTGCCATTTCATCAGTAAAATTGTCATATTTTCACCTTGAATCTCTTCCCAAGTGTTTTGTCACTTGAGGTATATAAATTTTGGGTTGGATAAAGGACTTACATTTAATTAAAGTCTTAGTTTGTGCATAAAAATGTTCAGTCAAAAATAGAAAATTTCATGATTGTAATAGTAATCTGTAGTTTGTATCATGCTGTCTTTTACATACAAACCGTATTTTTAGTATTTCCTGTATCCCTCAATGAATTAGTTTCTTCTGTTCCCACAAGTAAAAGCTGGTTGCTCTGCAAGTACGCATGACTGAAAAGCTGAAGTTACTGGAAAGCTGAAGTGAAAAACTTGAATATGGTCCAGAAGTGTAAGTTTCAACTTTGTTCTATACTTAGGTCCCTGTGCCATCATAACTGACCGAACTTTTTTCATTCAAATCTGAAATGAGATGCGTGAGAGTGTAGCGCTGACCATTTTTTCCCTCCGCATGATTTTTTGATTTTCCTTGACAGTTCTACCTTGATGTGTCGCCTCAGATAGATTGCAGGTCACTTGGACCTGCGCAGCCTGAAATAGGAAAAAGCAGCCCCAACAACCATGCTTTTAAATTGCTGTTGGCATAAAATTTGAGGAAGGAATGAAAAGTTTTTCAGGATTGTATCTCTTAATTTGCGTACTTTTGTAGGGTGTTAATGGCACCCTGACTCAGGCTGCCGTCCAGGGAGCTACCAGGGAGTGGGACTTGCCAGCCTTAGCTGTTCTTAGATCATTACACCTGGTGACTTTCAGCATAGCCTCAATGACATTGCATAGATACTTCAAAGTAAGGACAGAACATTGGAGGAAGTGGAGGGGAACAGAGAAGAGTAGTTTGGTTTTTTTTCTAGAAACACAGGTAATGTGCCTCTAATATTTACGTACACAAATTACGTATATAAGCACATTGCCCTATGCATGTGAATCTAGAAGTTGTAAATTCTTAGAATGTGAATTTTAGAAACAAAATTTAGACACTAATAATGAGATGTTAGATACCACAATAAACTTACATGTTATTTCAACCATCTACATAACTTGAATTTTTGCCTTCTAAAGCATTTTTCTAATGAATCAAGCAGCAAATAACCTGCTCATTTTTTCCCCATTTCTGACAATGTTGCTTGCATTGGAACTCTGAATGAGCAAGTGAAATATCTACTGGAGAGCAAGGGGTTGGGATTTCTCCCTTTTTTTTTTTTTTTTAATAAAAGTGTTATGAACCTCTGTTCTGATCATCCTTGAAATGCTGTTTCCTGAAAGCAAAGGGTGTTATAACTATCTTTCTTTTTCATCTAATTAAAATGCTTCATTTAAACTAGATTTTCAGAGCTTCTTGAATACTTTAAAATCTAATAGATATATCCTGTGACACAAGTCTGAGGGAGTAGATACTATTATTCCTCCTCACAAGGAAATTGTCTCAGAAAGTGACTTACAGAGAGACTCTGGCACAACTGGAAGTTGAAACTCTGACTCTTGACTGCACACACACTGAAACACAAGAAATTCCATTTAAACATAAAAAAAGACTTTTGTACTGTGAAAGGGCTCAAAAGCTTGGTCACTTTGCCTGGAAAGATTTAAGAGTAATCATCCTCAGAGATACTAAACCCTGAAAGACACACTGCTTTAAGTGACAGCTTTAAGGACAGTGGCTGGAATGGATGATTTCCTTAAAACCCTTCCAACATCATCCATTTCATGATTTTGTAGTGCTTTAATCAATGGGCAAATTTTCCCTAGAAAGTTTTAAATGAAATAGCTGCACAGAGTGGAACAGGTATTTCCAGGTCTAGGTGTGCATGCTGCTTGCCTTGTGGGCTGAATATATCAAAGGGTTTCAGTGAACAATTTTTTCCTTAAAAAAACAAAACAAACAAAAGAAACAAAACAAAATCCAAAACCAAAACAAAGTAACAAACAACATCCCAAACCAAATTAAAAAACAACAACCCCCCCAAACAAATCAACAAAATAACAAAAAAAACCTTAGAGCTAATTGAGCAACAACTGAGTCCCCTCTCCTCTTCTATAGTGCTTCTTCATAGGAGACTGGTTTCTGAATCAAGTTTTTGGGATGCACACATAGGATGGACAAACTTGCCCTGACTTTTTTTTAATATGTACAAAGCTGATAAACTTTTCATAGAGAAAGATTACACCCACTGACACAAAAATAATGTTGCTTCAGTAACAGAAAAAGTTACTTTTACTTAAGGTATTGAATTTGTACTCATTGTAAGCATAAGGAATAAATAACCTCTCTGGGTAGATACAATGAGTTTTAATCCAAAGAGACAATAGAAGAGAAAAGAGTGAGAAGAAGAAAAAGAAACTATTATGTCTGAACAGCAATTGGTTTGGGTTAGGACCAAGTGTCTTCATTTCTGAATGTAATTTCTTCAAGGGCAATGCTACATGATGCAATGAGCTCTGCAATGGAATCCGGGATCTCTTGAGAGCATTCCTCATCTTGTGCACAGACTGTGGTTGTGCAGCTATCCTGCTTGCTGACTGGAGCTATTTTCTCTGTATGAGACTGTGCTGTAACTCCTGTATGTATCAGGTGAGCTGTGTGCTCATCAAAAGAATTTTCACTGGAGCTTGCTGCCCACGGTGTGCGTAGTCTACGTTTATCTTTTGTGCTGAGCATGACACTAGCTATTAAATGTTTCTGTGTTATTTGAATAAGATTCAGTAATAGGTGTTGTGTCTCCTCTGTAGAGGTCCTTTAAGACAAATGGATTACACATTCTTAATCTTCCTTTATTCTGTCAGTTTTATTGACATATAAACTAGCACCAAGGAGTACATCTGTCAGTGCAAGGTTCTGCTTTTCAGCATAATTCAAGATGTAGTGTTTTCAAGGCAGGATGTTAGTGGTGATTAAACACAATTGTTAAATGATTTCCGAACAAATAAGTTTAAAATAGAAAAGCAGTGTCAGAGCATTTGGATTTTTCCTTTGTTTTCCATTGAAGCTGGGCATGAATGTGTCATATATGCTTTCACTTTTCTTTGTTATTATTTATGAAGGATAAAATATGAAGTAAGTTCATCGAAGCATAGTGTAATATACATTGGCTGTATAGAATCAGAGACCTAAAATAATTTGCAGCTTTGTCAGTGTTTCAAAGCATATGGCAGAAGAGCACATAAAACCTGGTTATTTTGAGATTGCCTATTGTTGGATTGTTCTGCTTTCACAGACTTTATTTGGTCAAAAGGGAGTCTTAGATGTTCAGAAATATTCTTTATCCTAGAAGAGCAGAGATCTGTAATAATTGAAGCCTTTGAGGTAATGCGATCACATAGATCTTCCCTGTCCCATTTGTGACAGTGTGTGTGCTTTTCCACAATCTTCTTAAAAGAGTAAACTTTGGAAAGACTGCACAAGAATTAAGGTTTATGTTTTCTGAAAAATGTAACTTTTATCTACAAAGAGATCGAAGTAAGTAAAAAGAGTAAATGTCTTTTATATTAGAACCCTAACAAGAAAGTTTCCCCTTTCTATAAGTGAAGGGAGACTCCAGAGGCTGACATGAGTAGCCTTCACCTTCTGTCCAATATTGCTGAAGACTATTTTATACCATTTAATACTGTATTTTGTATGTATATAATACAGCTTTGCATTATGAGTGCCTACAGTTTTACAGGCTACGTCACAGAGAGCACAACCAGTCAGTCTAGGGCAGGGATTATCTCCCTTCACTCCACACTTGTTAGACCACGTTGCGATACTGCAACCAATTTGGGGCCTGCCATATGAGCGAGATACTGATCAGAGAACCAAAAGGCTGGTCAGGGAGTGGAGCACTTTCTGTGGGAGGAGAAGCTGAGGAAATGGAGTTCATTGAGTATGGAGAAGAGACAGTTTTGGGACCACCCAACCACAGACTTCCCCCAACTACAAGAAAGTTATAAAAAAGATAATGAATGAAGCTCTTTACAGTGGGGCATGGCAGGAGGACAAGAGACCATTTCAATGGGAGGATAGTCAGACACCAAAAGAGACTGTAGAGAGAGGCTATGAGGTCTCTGTCTTGAACATTCTCAGGTACTGACTGGATAATGAACAACTTTTTCTCACCTCATAGGTGGTCCTGGTTTGAGCAAGAGGTTGGACTTGAGAGTTGCTTAAGTTCTCTCCAACCTGATTTATCCTAAGGTGTACCCTCTTGTACATATCTCCTTACAATGAAAACAGTTTCAATCCCCTTAAATAAAGACAAAAATCTCTAAGTAAAGACATGACACTTCTTCTTACATAGAAGAGAGCAAAACTTGAAAAAGAGAGATTAAAATAATTGTGAATTCTTTTTGTGCATATTGTGTTTTGAAACTTCAGTATATTTTGCATATATGTAGTTGGCTTTTTAGTGTATTTTTTTGATTGTATTTTTTTATTGTATTTAATTGACTTTAAACTAAAAAGTGTGAGTATTTAATATCAGGAAAATTTATCCATAATTTAAATCCAGTGTTTTCAGAGATTTACTAACAAGTATAAAATCTACATATCTGAATAGGAGTGGAGTTAAACCACCTGTGTAGTAGGTTATTCTTGCATTCTTTCAGCATAGATGATGTTTAGAGAGCTCTGAAGAAGTGTCTTTTTCTTGAATACAGTGTGCTGGACCAGATTGCATATGTGAACATGTGGCTACTTTCTTTTCCTCTCTCCAGATCACTAACTCTTGTTAACTTAGCATGGAAGATAACTTCTTTTCCTAAACTTTTAAATTTTTTTTTCTCTCAAAACCTCTACACATCATGACATTCCTCTGTTCCCCTACTGTCATTCCCCATGGTTTTTGAGGTGATTTCTGTAAAAATCCATTTTTAACTCCAATGGAATTTTGTTTGAAGGGAGCTTTAGCTGTTATTAAGCGACAACCACTTTTTCTTTGATTTTTCCACTTAAAATTAGTTAAATTTTCTTCACCAAGACTTTTCAATGCCAGTTACCCAGACTCTGAAATTCTGCTATGATGAAGTACCTTCTGCTGTATCCTATTGCTTTATTAAAACTGGTCAATTAGTCAATAACTTAACTAAGGCCTCAGCTAATTCTAAGCCGTGAATATTCAGACTCTTGTAGATGGAAAATGGAATTCCAACTGCACCACCTTTGCATGAGTCAATTTTTCATAAACCTAAAAGGAAGAATGTGTGAAATAAAAATGTATTGTGGTTTGTTTTAAGATCCTTACTGTGAAATCAGATAGCCTAAAAGGCTCATATTTTATATCAATCTGTTGTCACTCATACCTGTTCTGTATTTGTTATCTAGTTGATTTTTTTAAATCAGAATTAGTCTTCTGAGGATATTTTTAATAGTAAAATAAGAAGGGAAAACATAAAAGAAAAAATATTCTTCTGCAACAGTTTATCCATTAGGATACCCACAATGTTTTATCTCATGTTTTGCATCAGTGGGAAGAATATTTCCTATGACTTTTCCAGTTGACATAAGAGATGGATAGTTATTTTTATCTCCTGACCAATATTACATAGAATCCAGAAAAAATTGTGCAGAGCATGATCACACCGAGGCAGTTGTTAAATAAAAAGCTTAGCATCAGTTTTTTGGTTTTGTTTTTGTGTTTTGTGGCTTGGTGTTTTGTTTTGTTTTTTTTTTTTTTTAAATCAGTTGTAGGAATGAAGCAGTGTCCTGTCCCCTTATTAACTTCAGAAGATGTGTATGATATTACAAGGGATTTATTCTCCGATTGTTCCATGTCTGAAAGAATCAAAATGGTGCTCAGCTGGAGCAGTCAATAAGCAGACTAAACATGTGACAGATGCACAGACAACTTCAAAGATGTTGTTACAAGTACCTGTGGAGATAGTTAAGGAGCCAGATGCTGCTGCGTTATATCTATCACAGCCCAGCCTGTGTCCTGTGATCACCTTCCAAAGAGGGTGTGTGGTTCAATATGCTGCAATAAACAATACTCCATCTAGTCAGTTTTTGCCTCTTTGGTTCGGGCAGCACTCATTTAGCACAGGTACACAGGAAGGAAGAATAGGTGATATATCTGTGTACATATGTATTTGTGTGTGTTTGTATGTATGTAAACTCACACACACTCACACATTATCCCCAACCCTCTCTGTCTTATGTTTTTCCACACTCATTAGGCAGTTTGAGAGATATATTTTAGAGTTTATTGGGCCATAGATTACTATATGGTGCTTTAAAACAAAGAAACAAGAATAAAAACCTCCACAAGATATTTTGAGTGTACTCTTTAGTTTGTATGTGTGCTGTAAACATAGTTTAATTTTAAGTTATTCCACAGTAATTGTAAACAATATTTTTTTGCTAGCCCTTTCTTTGTCCTTGTCAAAAAGATCAGCAGACTGCTTCCTGTACCTATCTCTTGCTTACTTGGCTGCAAGAGATGCTTTGTCTTTCCTACAGATTTATACTGCATTTCTCTGTTTAAATCCTTTTATATTGCTATCTTATTTATTAGCCAGTATGGAAGAATAATCTAACTCTGCATCAGGAAACAGTTGCCGCAGTCCGCTGTGGAGATGGGACACGCAGCACCAAAGGGGTTCTTGTCCCTGTGCTAGATCCCCAGGAAAACG
>JAYRBT010000093.1:1757577-1784074 GCA_036023395.1 Myiotriccus ornatus
GAGAAAAGGGAGGGGGAAGGGGGAGCTGATACTGTGCTTTGGACATTTGGCAGGGAGCCAGGTCCAAACTGTCACACTAGGGATTAGACTATGAAAGGTTTTAGGTTCTCTGTGAGCCTAAACTAAAGTTTTCATAACCATGATATGAATTAGGAGATCTTCAGTGTAATAGAGTATATTCCAGTTTCTAAAATATAACTAAGTGCTAATCTGGCTCACTGTTTTTTTCAAATGGAGACATTTGAATGGGTTGGACCTACATCTCTACAGATCCCATTTAATGCCCTACTCAAATATTTAAATTACATTTCATTAAAGTATTGAATGTAGGATACTCCTCCCCACTGTTATGTTGTTAAGGTTATGTCCTGCTGGTTTCAAACTAGGAGACTTATTCCTTATGAGGATAACACTGTAACACAGATTACATTGTCTATGCAAGATTTGCATTTGCCAATTGCACAGCAGAGGCTGGACATCACTGTGATTATAATCAGTGATCCCAGTGATTCTGGGATTACTGCATTCAGCAGAAAGTCACTGACCATGACAGTGGTTTTAAGTTTAATCAGTTTATTTGCTTTTTTTGTCTTTTCTTTCCTCTTCAAAGTGGACACTTGGGAAGTCTCAAAGCATCTTATGTGTGATGGTTAAACTGACCAGATCTGAGGACAAGTTTAGCAGAGAGGTGCAGTAAGAATGTGTGTGGCTTTGGGGAAAATTAGTGAAAACAATTATGACTGTTCCTTTACACTTAAAGCTTTAAGAAATGCTGAAGCAGTAGTCAGCTCTGTTTGAGAACTGGTTGTGGTAGAATCCAAAAGATAAGGCTGAACTTTTCACAGATTTCACAGAATGATTAGGATACATTAGAATGATAGGATACTATATATTTCAAAGAATATTCTGAGTCTAAAGGGACCCACAACTCAAGTGAATGGCCCATACAGGGATCAAACCCACGACCGTGATGTTATTAGCACCATGCTCTGATCAACTGAGCTAATCTCAAGGTGAGATAAGTGTCAAATGATAATATGTACAGAGAGGGGAAGATCTGTGCCCTTGTAAACAAAAATTAAGAGATTTCTGCCAGGCCTGAAACAATATTAAAATGTCCCCAGTCAAATTAGCCAACAAGAAATAAATAGCACTGGAATGCTCCCACTCTCTGACAACAATTATTGAAGCAGTATTTTCAGTAAGAGAGGAAGAGATTAATACAAAGCTTTGCAGTAAGCAAGACTGCAAATTACAGAAATGAGGTGGAGTTTCTCAGTTCAAACACCTGTAAGTCTTTCGTAAGGTAGATAACTCCTAAGGGGTTGCCTCTTCCATTTGTGTTAAAACCCACTCTCATACCAGTAGCAATAACAATCAGAATGCAATTTAAGATGCTCAAGTATTGTAAACACAACTTTGTGTTCTAAGACAAATACATATTTTAATTTATATATTATACAATTTATATATATTATATAATTCTATACATATATATATATGGAGGAAAATGAGATTCCTACGGAGAAATCACAGCTATATCTGTCCAGTAGGAGTAAATGTGATGAAGTTGCTCTCATACATTTTTAACTATCCTGTAAACTTATCACTTATCCTAGTTTGGATGCATCCTTACTTCATCTCAGTAAAAGTAAGATTAACTCATAGAAAATGGCTATTCAGGCTTTTGTCATTTTATGATGAACATACAAGAGGAGCTCACAGCTGTAGTCCAGTCCCAGAGTTGTGACATCACTGGCATAAGTGAAGCCTGGTGGGATGAGCCCCATGATTGGAGTGCCCTGTTGGACAGTTTCAGGCTCTTCAGGAGGGACAGGCAGGGCAGAAGAGGCTGGAGGGTGGCATTTCATGTAATGGAAATGCTAGAATGTGTGGAGGTCATAGTTGGCAATGGCATAGTTGGGAGCCTCTAGGTAAGAATCAAGGGACAAGCAAATAATGTGGATGACACTGTGGGAGTCTGCCATAGACCTCCCAGCCATGACAGTGATGCCGATTGTAGTTCCCTTGAGGAACTAAGGGACTCTTCCAAGTCAACCGCCCTTGTTCTTATGGATAACTACAACTTGTCAGAAATTAACTGGGATCATCATACAACTGGCACAACTTGGACCAGAAGATTCCTATAAAACCTGGATGACAACTTTATGGAACAGGTGCTAAAGGAGCTGACTTAGAAAGGTGATTATTTCAACAGCTGATTTGGACTTTTTAGACTATCCACCTTCTGGCAGTGTAGCTTTGACTCTAAAGAAGTGTACAAGGTTGTTTTTCAGATAAGATTATATATACTCCTTGGAGGTTATTAATATTTTGTTTTAGTACCTAGTTTAGTTAGCTAAATTAGCTGACTGATCTCCTAGTGTTAATGGAGAAAGTGGATCTTTAGGTGATTTTCAAAATATCAGCCTAACTTAGACTCTGTGAATAGCCTTCTAAGGGGCTTTACCATATATCCATTGATAGAGATTGAACTTGAAATACTCATGCAAGAAAACCCTCATCCTTATTCCTACAGCAATACCCTCAATATTTTCAAAAGAACTAAAGTTTATAACATACCTTTGTTTCTATATGCACATATTAAAATGCCTGTGACTGTCAATGGCACAAACTCAGTAGTTTGTTCTAACACCTTCTTCACTGTCCATACTCTTAATAATCTTAAAATTTTTGCTTCATGAAATTCATTCTTTGATGCAATAAAATACAGTTAATAATGGGACTCAGGCTCATGCCAAAGATCTGTTTCTAATTTGTATGCCTAAGAGGGACATGCCAGAGTGGAAAACTATGAATTCTGACCCTTGAAGAGTCAACATAAACATTGTATTAGCTTACAATTGTACCTTATGCAAATTTATCTTTTCCTAAACTGATTCATTACAAATTTGCCCAAGCCTACTTTCTAATCTTGATGGATATATTCTAATTAGGAAAACTGACTTGTATCCCAAGTGACATAAATTAAAAACTTAGGGATAAATACACACCTAATTGACTGATGGCATGCTGAGGATATTTGATTTGCAGATGAGAGTTCATGGAGAATATGTGGTAGAAAGCTATGTGAAAACATATTGTTGTGATGTGGATTGTATTTTGCCCTGCAAAGACATAGTTATTTAATATTAGTGGTAGCTGAATTGATTAAATCATTAGGGTGTAGTTGATGTTTGCTGTATGCTGTTTGTTATGAAATTACCTCTGACATATATTACATAACATTTCCTGTTTATTTATCTGATTGCATACACATAGTTTCATCAGAGCTTTGTGAGCCTGGAGATACCCATGTTTGCTTAATATTTGACAAGCACGAATTCAAAACCCTCTAGGCTCACCAGGCCTGTTTCCATAATCCTTAATTGGGAAAAGTAAGCCTTGAGAGCTTTGAAATACCATGCTGAAATTGAGATCAGGGCTGGCAACACTAACTATCAAAACTCGCTGTGTAAGCCCTCAAACAATAACACATAACCCCCTTCATATACCTTCCCCTCCCAATATTTAACTGATACTCTAAGAATATGCAGCTACAGAACAATTGGATGTTTAAAGTTCCTTTTTTAATCATAAAAGTATGAAACACTGAGTTAATTTTATCTGGAAAACAAATAAGAATAAACTCTTAATTATTTATAATATTTCTGAAGAAAAATATTTGTTTACTATTTCCTCTCAAATAATTGTTTATGTTATTTTTCTCCTTAGCTATCTGAAGGGAATTGATTAATATAAACATGTATTTGTGGTTTGTCAGATTACACATAGGATTAGGACTACAATCAGTAATTCACCATTTTCCTCTTCATCCATTTCAGCTGCCTTTCTGAATTCTGCACATTACTGAAGGGTCATATGGGTAGCTTTAAGTAAGACTAAGTTACACTGTAAGAACTGTATTTCCATATACATTCATGCTTTTCTACATGTTTGTCTTTTCCATCTTCTTGGAAGGTCTTTCTACCCATCCGGTCACTGATTTGCAGGGCAGGTCTCTTGGTAGCTGCGGACTTAATAATAGTTTAGAAGTTAAAAATTGGAAACTAGTTTAATGAAGGCAAGCAGAGTTTACATTACACTATTTTGCATCTTCTGTTGATTTAGATTTATCTCAGAACAGTGATGGCATAAGTTGAATAACTGGGAGAGGAGTTTGGGAAGATCTATGTTTATTAAAAAATGCTTTCTTCAAGGCACAGATAATTCAATTTGTTATGAGGAAGAAAAGAAATATTGTTTATCTTCCAAAACTCAGCTGGGCAAATGCATACTAAGCAGTGTGCATTAAAACAGTGTAGAAGCAGACATTTAACAGTGAGCTCCAAGATGGAAAAGCTGCTGGCAAAGCTTAATTTTGGAGTATTCAAGGTTGCTTTTGGAAACACTCCCCAGAAGATTATTATTTAGTGTGCTGCAGTAAATGTTATATAAAATGAATATCTGTTGTCCTAAGCACTGCACAAAATACAAAATAAAGTATTAAGACAAGAATTCAATGAGTTCATATTGCATACATAGGCTGTGGCTATTTTAAACTAGTTTTGCTATGTTAGCTGCAGTATCATGTTATTTTTAAATGTATTTTGAAGTTGCACTGAAATTTCTTCAGCAGCTGGGAGATTTTTAGATGTACAAATGTGACTTTACCACTATACACAAAAATTATGATATAATAGGTAAGAAGCATAAGGATCTGCAGTTATGATGGAAGGAAGGCAGATGAGAAAGATGGTTTAAATTTTTTTTCTACTAGATATAAGTTAAGAATATTACCCATAACTCTACATAATTGAATTAGTATATTGAAATCTTGGTATTAAGTCCAAAGTCTGAGTGAAAGGCTTAGTGTTAAAAGGCTGCTAAAACTGAATTTCGCCTAACTGGGATTTGAAGGAAAGAACTGTTGGCTTATAGCTATGGGGATATAAAAGATTTGTTCAAAGTGTGAGAATGAAAGATGAAGTCTGGTACACAAAAGATGTTTACAAATTACTTTTCGTTTGTCTGTTTGCTTGCTTGCTTGTTTGTTGGTTTGGTTTTTTAAATTTATTTGTAATTGCCGTTAGGCAAACCTCTGCCTTCTATCTCAAAAAAATCTGTGTCTTTTCTGGAATGATTTACCAAATCTGAGTCAGACTTGTAACCAAGTGAGAGACTGAATGAGGTGAAAGAAATACTGAGGTGCAATGCTGAATGTCTCTCTGCTGTGGTTCTCTACAACTTGTTTTTGGTGTCTTTCCTCTCTGATTCATTGTGTTTAAGTCATCATTCTACGAAGTTGTAACTTCATCAGCCCAAATAAATGTGATTTTCTTTTCTGAAGGATTTAAATCTTTAATTAATACTTTTGACATCAGTGATTCCAAAGACTTTTCCAAACAGTAAAAAAAAAGTCTTGCTTCAGACAGGTTTGGTGTTCTCTGCCACAAGAAGAAGTTATAAATTGATGCTTAAAAAATTAAAACCAGCATATTTTCTCAATCTATGGCATACTATACTTTTTTGTGCTGGCTGCTTAATGCAAACCAAATAAAATATATGAATATTCTAAACCCATTAATATATGGGCCTTCTCTCAATGGTCTCTCTTATTAACACTGGTTAGGTTAGCTAAACAAATGGTAACGTGTATAGTTAGTGAATTTCCCTGCTTACATCTATAATACAAGTTTATAATGGAAGCAAAGTCATATAATATTTAAATCTGACATTTAGTGTTTGCCCTAGTAGATGGCCTTTCTTTTACTTAAGTGCCATTACTTTTATGTAGTCCATTTTCATTGCATTTAGTCCCATTTTAGTAATAATGCTTGCATGATTTACCAGGAAAATGCAATCTTTGCCCTGAATGGCACAGTGCAAGAAAAAATGGAAGCTGTTAAGAGGCTGAATGGCAAAAAAGTATTATTGACCTATGCTGGCAGCCATGTGTTTCAATTATTTTCAAGAATCCATTTGTCAAATAAGTGAAGCAATGTGGGACGTCAAGTTCAAGCTGGGGTTAGTGCCTTTCTGCATCTGATATGATGTATCTTCTGTAGCCATTTAATTGAATTACCCAATTTATTTTTCAAGCAACAATGCTCTACCAAGAGCCATGACATTAAACAATTAAATACTAGTTTAAAAGTCTGCATTTTCTGTAGTTCATCATTTCTCTGCCTAGGCATTTCTCTGCCTAGGGCTGTACTGCATTTAGATACAGTAAAATCTTAGTGTCTCAGGGAACACCCATCCTGTCCCAAATAGCAAAATTTAGATACCAGTATGTATGGAGAATGTGAATGCCCATTGCCTGGTAAGTTCTGTAGAAGCTGCCCTCTTAATTTCTTAATAGATGAAAAGAAGGAGTTAACTCCCATGCTTCAAGAGATTCTGGATTTCTAGGTTGGAGACTAGAAATTCAGAAAAGGGGCTAAAATCAAGAAATCATTAGCAAAGGATTAAGGTAAAAGCTGGGCTAACTTGCAAAACCTCCTTAAACTTCTGCAGCAGTAAGAATTACACAATCTTTGTTGCCTTGACCAAATAGAACAGGATTTGTGTTTTTCTTTTTTTTTACCATTTATTAGAAATTTTTTACCTGTAGTACAGTTGTTTACTTGTGTATTCATAGAGTGCAGTAGTCTGTATCCATATACTTCCACAAATATTTAAAATACTTTCACCTATTTTATTACAAAATAAGTTGAAGCGCTGAGAGATTTCTTTATTTCTTTGTGTTTTCCTGGTGTTACTGGAAATCAATTAAGATACAATTTTTAAAAGTGTTAGAGATTTTCTTTTGTTATATACATATAGACACATATTTTGATATGAGAAGAATAATTACTGAAACAGAAAGAACAGCAGTGACTTATTTTTTTTTCAATTAACATTCAACAATTAAATTTTAATATGGTCAGGGAATTGTTCAGAGACTTTTGTATGGGGATACTGCACCTTTAATTATCTGCCCTCTGGTGCCAAGCCTTTTCTTTGAGTGCTTCCATAAAAGCTTATTGCAGCTAGTTATTGAGCAAATTAGTACTTGAGTTTTGGTGAAAAATGTCTTTATTAGTCCTAAAACCAGAGTCAGTGTGCATTCCCAGAAGGCATGATTTTGTTTGATGAATAAATCTAGTAATTATCCTGCTGTTAGGGCTGTACTGCAAATGTCATAAGCAGATAAACAGAAGGAGTAAGCCTTCCGTAAATTCTCTAATTATCTGTGTTGGATTACTTATTGCCTGCAGATGATTTATGAGCATATTGATATATACTTAAGTATTTTCATTTGAGTTCACGGATGCAAATAATTAAGGCACTAGTAATTTGCAAAAGAAAGTGGCAGGTCAGGGTCATCTCATTATAAAACTTGCATTCATGTTCATGCTATAGAGAAGATATAGGAATGAGCTCTTTGACTAGGCTTCTGCCTTTGACATCTTTAGCATTTCCATCAGTATTTTAGTTTAATTCCCAGTTTTCCATAAATGAGTCTTAGACCTCAGCTTGCTTAGATACCACCACATCAAAATACACATGATTGTCAGGTTGATTTCCAATACCCAACATGTATGTGAAACCGGAGAGCCATTCTGGAAGGTACTCAGCTGATAATCTTGAAGATGGTAATTTTCTTCAACTTAACTATTGTTGTGTAAATGTTGTGCTCATGCTTTTGCACCACATCATATTAAACCCTGTCATATCCCTTGTCACTGTCAGTGGCTGAAATAAAGATTTCACCTTTCTTTCTCAGAGAAGCGCAAAGAATGTATAGAGCCCTTTATGTAGACACACATAGCTGTAAAAATTATTAAATAACAAAGACCTCTGTATGTTCAGCAGGAATAAGGTCCTTTCTCTGTTTCAGCTGTTGAGGGAAGTTTCTGCTAAACACTAAAGATACTGAGAATTTGCCTGTGACATTAAAAAGCAGCTGAGTGAAACTACTGGAAAAGCAGATGCTATACAATGTGTATGATACCTTACCTCTCCATGCATCTGGATTTTGTGTGTCGATATTTGCATATGTTTATCTTGTCATGGGCCTATTAATCTGTGTTATCTGTCTAATAGTAGACAGAGACTTCGGCCTAATGTGTTACAGACTTTTGTGGGTGATATTTTCAGTTTTACTTAAAATTTGATGCAGTGGAATGCAGCATGATTTGTGGGATAAGGAATTAAAGCAATGTAAGTGCTGACTGACAAAAATCGGTATTTAGAATTGTTGTAACCACTTTTGCTCCAGGCTATTTCAAGGAGTGCTCTTCTTCTGTTGTAATAACTATTTTAGTTGTTTAGTTATGCTTTAGTAAGCATATTTGAGCAGACTTTAACATGGGGAGGGGAGAACTGACATTTACAAGTTTCTATTGATATATTGAATATTTAATCTTCCAGATGTACTCCCGTCATAATAACTTACATTAGCAGAACTCATTTTCAGGAAACCCAGTAATTGTATGAAGCTGGATCATCCTCAAATGATACAGTGACAAGTCTTAGCTGAAAATTCTTCCCAAAGTTTTAAAAGCGATATTTTGGAATATGCCTCAGAAATTATGATAGTGGCTATGGTACTGCTTGATGTGTTGCCTAGAGTTTCACGGTACAGACAAGGAGAACAAAAGAATACAATAAAACAAAATGCTATTTCTTTTAATACAACATCTGTGTTTCATGGTGAGCTGATTTTGGACTTTTTTGTGGAAATGTAGAAATGGGACAGTATTGACCTACCAGCTACACATAAAATGGGAGTAAATGAGATAAATAATGTGACCTTGATATTGTCTTTGGTCTAGTCTAGGAAACCTGACCTTTCTGATAATTCCTTCTGGGCACAATAAACTTTGATGTCACTTTAATATCACATTGTTGCATAAACAACATATGGATTGGACAGAATTACACTCTTTTCTTCTTAACACCTTCATTTCATGGATCTGTTATCTGGACGGACAGGAATTGTTGTGCTATTAGAAGATTCTCCTTAAACTGAGTCTTCTCCTCCATCTGACTGACCTTACTGCCCACAGTTCGTTGCTTACAGTGTTTCTTTTGCAGTTTATGATCAAGCCTTTAATTTTTATTTTATTTACAATGTTAGCTGCTTCTCTACAGAGTCACAATATGTTTTTAAGAAAAAAGATGTTTTACTGAGAAGATCAAAAGAATCAATGATTTTCAGAAAAACTTTCGACAGTTAACTGGGGATTAAACAATGAAAATCTGTCAAGCCACTCCTAATCAGATAAACCTCACATGCCATCAGATAAAGGGTCAGAGCTTTTCATAACTCATGTTGCAGCTGATTTGGCCATATAAACAAAACGATTCCTTCTGAACACGACAACAAATATTGTTATTGCTATTTCTAACTTAGAATACTAAGGTGATTGTTAGCTTTTCTTTTTTTCTTTTTTTTTTAGAGCAAAGTGATTTTAGGACTTTGGGAGAATTTTATGTGAAAAATTATTAAAATATTTTAATCAATTTCATGCTTCTCTCACAGTATTCTTACTTTGTGCTTACTAGTATTTATTGTTTCCTATATTTATACAAACTTTCTTTTGGGGTACATGTCTGTGAATATGTATATAAACTGGTATCAATTTCCATCTATGTTCTATTAGACCTTAGACCTCTATCTAGTCAATTATTAAAAACAACAGTGTGATTAATTAATTAATTAATTAATGTATTTATTGAAAGTCAAATGTGAAAGCTTAATACTTACAACAATCTAATATTAAGAGACTGTAATAGTTTTGAGAGATCTAATCAAATAAAGTCTTCAAACATAGCATGAAACTTATCAGCAGTGAATGTGAACATCATAAGCCACAATTAGTTGCTTGAAATGATTACTTCACTTGTATTAAGAATAAAGACATTATAGGACACTGAAAACGTTGGTGATCACCTTATTTGCTGTCAATAACTTATTAGACTCCTTACTGCTTCAGAATGAAGATATGTGCAGTAAGACTAAAATCCTCTTTCTAATGAGTGCTTTTTTAGTGGATGAAGGAGAAATTAAGCCTACAACAACCAAAGGTTTTATTATTTCTGGAGGGTTTTTTCAACAGTTAAAGTCTGGTGGCTATGTAGCCAAAAGGAATCAGCTGCAATGTGGAATTGTTAATTGGTCTCTGTCACTGTTTTTTATTAGACATTATATATAAAAGCTAGCCTAGATGAGTAGCTTTTTGCTTTTATGAGAGTTAGTAAAACTGGGCTGGGCTTACTAAAATGATTTTCATAAAGATAAGCCAAAGAATCAAAAATGTCTTTCCTGGTTTGTGCAGAAGATGTTGACCATTTACTTTTAAGAAAACTTGTAAGAAAACAGTTCAAGTATGCAGGTGATGTATTTTAAAAGCATTTAATATCTAATTAATAAATTACATATTACACCTATGCAGAAGAAAATCCTGAAAAGCAACAATAATACTGTTACCCATATTTAATTATAATATCAGTAGCATTTATTACTCTGTACCATTCAGCATTATTTCATTTAAAATTTGTGCATTAAATGTGGGAGTGGGAATTTCACATTAATAGGTCATTTTATGCAAGAGGTTTCTTAAATTATCCTAGTTCATACATTTAGTATTGAAATTTTGCCATAAATTTTTACTAATTTCTTTTTATTTTGGTAATAACTCTTTAAAATGTAGGTTTATATATATTTATATGTATAAATATAAATGTATTTGATTTTAATCAATGAGTGTCATTGAGTCCACTTTTACTTCAGGACTAATTATATACTGACTGTGTATTTGCAGTTAATAAGCTTAGATACTAGGGGAAAAATCAGTGAAAAAGATTACACCACAGATAATTAATAAAAATCAATTAGTTTGTTAATGAGTACTCTGCCATTACCCAAGGTGGCAGAAACCAGCTGGGGAAAAAAACAGCATCCCTGAATAGGACATTTTAGATGTCTGAGATCTGCTGAGAATTTCGAAGGAAATGAATACAAGAGGCAGTAGTACTTGGGTTAAAACTAGCCAGATTTCCTCTTGAGACTGCAGGTCCTCCAGCTAATAAATCTAGTAAAAAAGTGATTCACCTTTAGTTTATGCTATAAACCATCTTTTGATGCCTAAAGTACATTGCTCACTTGCTCACTGCCCTGTATTAAAAACAAAGCCCATAGTTGTAAATGTCAATGACTAGGATTGTTAGAGCTCTTGCATCTCCTCGCTTTAGTGGAAAAGCTGGAAATACCCATTACCTCTTAGATGACTTTAGGATAACATTTTGCATTCAGATGTATAAATGGCATAAAGTCAAACCTAATCTGGCAGCAAAATGCAAAATGCCTTCGAAAAGTCCATGGACTGACTGAAATGGAAAAGTTCAATGGCAATGCTTATCCATTTGTAAGTATACTTCTGTAACATTTCCATCACCTTTGTTTTACTTTGACTCTCATTGTTAGCTGTTGCTAATTTAATAAAACTCTATACAGAACTCAAAAAAAAAATATAATCCCTACACATATTGTCAGCCACATCATTTATTTTTGATGTCTTGGGCAGTTATATCTGGAAAGAAAGAAGTAAGAGGAAACAAAGTGCTTGAATCTGGAATTATATATTATATATATTATATTATATATAATCCAAATTTTATTATTCTTATAAGGAAGCAATGGAAAATAACTACATGGAGAAAGTTAAAATGCTGATGCTACCAGAAGTCAAACTCTCTATTGATCAAGACAGATGTACACCATAACAAGAGAATTTCTTATTTTGAAAGAAGTGCAGATGCTTATAAACTATTGCTTTAAAAAATATTTTCTGGTGAGAGAATTTCTGTCCTGTGTACAGTACAGACATGAGGCAGATAAATATAGTATTTTTTTTTTAACTACAGTGCTACTGTAACTCTAGTGTTTCTTATTTAAAATACTTTCAAACATACAGTTTGTCATCCGATTTGGGAAATTTGCCATGGAGTTCACTGTGAGCAAGATGCACAGCAGGTCATCTGAATGACTTGAAGTCCTATGAAATTACTCCTGAAACTGAGTTTGTGTCCAAAAACATTGTGATTTTAAAGTTTTCAAATGATACAATAGAGAGACAAACATCTTCTCCTGCTTTTGAACCATTGGAAAGACATTGCAACATTTAAACTTCTGGGTTGGGACTCCAGAATTATTCTGTACCCTGTTGACTTTCTGGTTTTCATTATTTCTGTGTATATAGGTTTTCCTTTATTGGTATCACAATATTTTAAATCTTTCTTTGCAAAACTATTTTTAGACAATATGAAATGCTTTATCTAATTAAATTGTACTTAAAAAAATTATTGGTTTTCTGTTTGCTGTCTTGAATGTGTTATCTCAAATCTGATGAGTTCTTAACACTTGGATAGATTATGTTGTTTTATACTACCATGAATTCTCTAAATGACCTTTTGAAAATTAATTGTCCATTTAAACACATAAGCCTCACAGATAAAACACGTTGGGCATGACTTCCTCATTACACTGTGTGCCATCACAAGCACTGTCTCATTAAGCTGTGCACCTATGGCAGGTAAATGCTGTCAGAACGCAATCTTTGTGTCAAGTTAGGGATTTAGACACACTGTTTATAAATACAAAGCAAAGTTTCATATTTACATAATTATCTCAATTTCCATATAAAATGTCTGACAAACCTGACAAACCTGTGCCAAGTTTATTGCTTTTCATGTATAACACATTGTGGAAGCTGCAGAGAGTTGTGAATGATTGTGATCTTGAAAATGCATTGTACCCTTAAATTTTTTAGTGACAGAGTTAAATTTTCCATTTTTAACCTCCAGTAATCTAGGAAGCAATAGACTACAGTGTGATTCTTGGCACTCATTAAGCCTTGATTACATTTTCCATCAACAAGCAGGAGCAGGTCCTTGGCATTTATTAGCTATTAATAATGATCTGAGGCCAGTGAAGTACAGCATCTAGTGTTATTAGATGTTGCCTGTTGAAGTTTCAAGAGGTATCAAGCTGAGAGCGTGCAACAGAATGTATCAGCATGATTAATTTCAAAACTGAGACCACAGTTTTCCTTATTATATATTGTTTTTTCAGATTTATCCAAACTTCTCAGTGGTCTGTTTGTGAATGTTCATCATACTTTTGTGGTATTTGCATGCATCATATAATGATCTCCAAAATCATTAAAGATTATAAGGTAATAGTAGTGTTAAATGAATAATAATATTCTTAAATTACATATCTCATGCTTGATAGTTTTTATTAATATCTTAGCAAACAGTTTCTTTTAACATTATGGATATTTGAAATGAAGAGTTTTGAGGAAATTGCCTTTATACATTCTATCTCTCTGGCTATAGAATATAGATTCAAAATATATCCTAATTGTACATTATTCTTCATGTGTACAACTGAGTGTGTTACAGAACTATTAGCAAGAGCATCATGGCCTGCGATTTGTAAATGAGGAGAGTTTGATAAAATTACCACTGTTAACTTTAACTGAAAACAAATCATAACAATATTTTTGTAGCTGTGATAATGTCTTGGGGAAAAAGTGGAAAGTTTTTTATAAAGAACATATATCCTTAACTCTCTGTCTTGCTTAGGAAGCTGATACAGTTGGAAAAGTAATACCTTGGAATGTTAGTTCTCTTAGTCCTCCATCCCTAACAGTATCATTCTGCCCAACAAGCATTACCTCTTCTTACAAACCTTACAATACTGGAGTACACTATTTGTTGCTTTGTTGCATATTATTTCCTCAGTTTATGATCAATATCTGAAAAGAGGTGACTGCGATTTCTGATTACTCTTTCACTGCTTATGTTTAGAATGCAGTTTAGTTTGCTTAAGTTTTTTTGTTTCTCACTCAACATTAAGAGGTTTTTAGACACAGGTATACTTCCTGGGCCTCTAGGGAAGTGCATTTCTAAGTTTAAAAACATTCTTAAACCTTGCCAAATTGATGTCTGATGGCTAGTACTGATTTTCTCTGCTTTCTCATCTCCCAAAAGAAAGTTAACAGCCAAACTACTGATCAACTTTCAGAAAAATTGCACTAAATGCAATCACATTCAATTCAAGGTATATCTTGAATTAAAAGTTTCATCTTGTCCTATTCTAGTGGATGACAATGAATGCCATGTTTTTGCTGGGTTTTGTGCTTTTGTGAGGGTTTTTATTTGGGAATTTTGGTGGTCCTATCATGGGTTATTAAAAAGAATCACTTTTCTGGTTGCAAACAATATATTAAAGTCAGAATATCACTTTGAAGGAGGCTACTTTAGAATTGCAGAGCAGGAAGTTGTGAAAGTTACAGAGTGAGAAACTATGAGCTGTTAGTGCAGTTTCCAGTAGCTTTCCCTCTGGATATTCCCAATCCTTTCTTTTCTTTTTTTAATTAAAAATTCTATTCAATTTCACTAACTGGGAGTATAGTAAGTCTGTTCATCCTGTTGTGGAAGATCCAGATGTGTGTCTCTGGAGATGTTCTTGCAACCTTTCCTGCATCTCTGGTAGAGTTGGGGCTGAAGGTGGAGAGCGGCAGTGACACAACATTTGTTTCTAGTGGTGTTTTGAATGTCTAAGCAGAAAGACTGGAGGGTAAATCAATGGGAAACTTGTTTTTAATTATGATCTCATGAGCTTTCATGCTTTTCAATATTTAAGCTGTAAAAACAGTGCACAAAAGGTAACACAACTAGTTTTTACCTATTGTTGTGTAAGTAGACTCTTTTTTATAACCCACTCTTTTCATTCTATTTAGCTGAAATTTTGCAACACCAACTTTCAACTCTTGGAGAACTGTGGATTAATATTTCAAAGGAAAACTGTTAAAACAAAATAAATTTGTACAGTATTTTAATGATGATGTGTGGAACATTAAAGTTCAGGGTCCTTCTCTGAATCAAACAGGGATAGAATTTACTTGAATTCAGATTTTTACATCAGCCATCTGCTGTATATGTGTTTCGGACAGGGAGTTTGGGGTGTTAGAGGCAAATGCACCAGTCACAATTATATTAATTACTTTGTAGTATATTTTTCAACCCAGAAATCCTATCCTGTGCTTAAGGAATGACTGATCAAAACTTACACACCGAACACTCTAAAATTAATTTTGGCATCTGAAAAAAAGCTGTGCTGAAGATGTCTCCAGTTCTTCTCTAGAGACAGTGAATTTTAACTACTTCACAGTACTTTAAGAAGTAAAGTACTGACCACCTAGAATTTTGGTTCAGCAGTATCTAAATAAGCAACATCAGCAATTTTCCTGCTTGGTGCAGATCATGCTGGTAATTAGCAGTAAAATATCTACTAGTTATTGAGAAGAGCAGCAATTCTTTTCATTTATTTTTGTCAGTTTACCACTTCTAGGACTAAAGTTTATCTCTTCTGCTTTTCTCATAGGTTTACCGAATTGCTCTAAGCTATCCATTTTCTTCATCTCCATCCTTCACCTCAAACAGAAGAGAAACAACTTCCTCAAAAAGGGTTGTGAATCCCAGATTTTCACATCTGAAGTTCTGCATGTCAGATTATGTGCAGTTGAGTTCCAGGCCTCAAATACAGAAATATATTTTTGCCTTCTCTAATTTAGCAATGACTTGAGGTTTTATTAAGAGATAAATTGGTATGTGCTTAAAGTAATAAGAATGCTCTATTGGCCTTCAATGTTTTCTGTGCTGCCACTGTACTTCGTCAAACATTGAATCTGTATGATACAAAGGTAATGTGCTGATACTTACGGCTCAGGAGTAACAGGAATAGGAACATGACCATTAACAAAAAACAAAGCCATGCCTGAGCAAAGAAAAAAGTATACCAGCATTTGTAAAAGCTGACTTTAGGAGAAATTGCTTATGGATTCTCCATCTGTCAGTGAGAGTGCATAAAATTCTGGTTACGTCAACGTATTAAGATATAGCAGAAATTAAAATGAAAGCAGGACAAGGAAAAGGTAAAGTGAAAGATTTTGCTATTAGGTCATTGCTTTGATCATGAGGTTTCAAATATATCTATCATCCTACATCTGTGAAGCTGTATTAAAAGGTTAATGAAGTTTTGTACCTTTTGGACTTATTATACCTAAGTTGCTGTATCAGCAAATACAGGAATTTAGCACTCTGCGATTTATCAGGAAACTGGTATTGTAAAAGACTAGACAGTCACAGAATTTACTTTCAAATATATTTAAGACAGTTCTTAGAGGACTAACATGTTAATATTGTTGCAAGTGGCTGTGCAATACTCCTCATATTCCTGGGGTGCAAAAGAATCTTTTTGAAAAAGAAACTTTCATGTTTTGGCAGCTCTAGTGCTGTGATTTATGTACAACTTATAGACCTTAGCAGCAAATGTTCATTGTTTTAATGGTTTCAGCTTTGCATCAGTCTTGTAGTGTGAGGCTTATATCATAAGACTGTGCATGTAATAGTGATACTGTCGTGTTAAATGAGCATAGCTTGAAGTATTATTTTTTAAAAAATTGAAAGGTTGTGGCAGTAATAAAAAGGTTGAATGGTAATGTTTCTAATTGAACAGTAAGGCCTCTTTCCTATTAAGTCACTCTTTCATCTGTCTTTTTAATTATTGCATTATCATTTTGCACTGCAGTTCACAATGAAACGACCATTTGTGTTTAAGTGAAAGCTAATTATTAGGACTGAATTATTGTGCAGTTTATTGATCCCTATGGTGGATTAAGGGCTTTAAGTTCGTCTAGACAGAATAGTTAGCAAAATGACAAAAGGAAACATATAAGACCCTTGGGAAGAATCCCCACGCTCCATAAGCAATTAATGCCTGCCAGGTAATGGAATTTAAGTTTATACTAAATCTAGCAGTGCTTTGACATTTCAGCTGCCTTATAAACACATTAGTCTAATGAATTAAGACTTATGAATTGTGTTGATACACAAGCAGGAGTAGTTGCAAATGCAAGATATTTTTAGCCCTCTTGAAAAATGGATACATTTCGTTCAGAATTTGATGAAAAATGAAATGTGTTCTATGTAATGTTTATCTCTGTTCACCTTGCTCTCTGTTGATGGATGTGCATTAACAGCTTCCATTTCCCAAAGAACACTAATCTTTCTTATGGATGTGAAAAATATGCACTAAAATTCCAAGGAAAAAAAAAATCACAAAACCCAAAAAAACACCACCAAAACCAAATACAGTACTGCTGAGTAAGAAACTGAAGAGGCTATTCATCTCAATCCAGCGCTAGGCAAGTTTAAAGCCATCTGTCATTATCTCGATGGGAAAGCCCCAGTTTGTGCTAAGTCTAAAGCCTTTTGTTATTTATACGTACATGTCCCTGAGTGGACTGTGAACAGATCAGACAAAGTAGTTTTACTGAGTCCTCTTTTCTTATGCAACTTTTTGTCCATAAGAGCTGTGTTATCAAAGACTTTGCAGGCAATATGCCAGCCAGGAGATCTGTTCAAAGGAAATAAATGGCTTTTAATGGCACATTATAGTCCTAGGACTTTGCTTCAAATACATTATTTTATATAAATGTTTCTGGTAAGTCTCTTTTTAGATATTTTTACCTAGAAATAATTCTTTGGGGTTTTTTTTTTTCCTCCTAAATCCAGGAAGATTGACATTTGGGAAGACTGGCAAAATATGGTTCTCTAAGTAGAGCACAGGATCAAGACTCAGGACATGGATGTTCTCTCCTTGATCCTCTTTTTGTCTTGCTCACAACACTGGAATACTCAGGTTGGGGTATGTCTCCACTAGAATCCATGTTATGGATCTCTCAACATTTCTGAGGGGGATAACTGGCTTGAGAGGCAGCCATGCTACGTGATGCCTAGTCAAGACCTGGTTTGCATCTACCCAAGATGAACGTGGCTGGAGTGACTGCAGGCATTTGTTCATTTGGAGAATGTGTTGTCTGCTTCTCTTCCCATTACTGCTGTCTTTTTCTTTTGAATGAACAGCACAAAGCTTTCCAGCCTAAAAAAAGTTTTCTGTTTTGCTCATGTTTGTAGTGTGTCCTTGACTTGATGCTGATACTTCTCCTAAGGTTACTCACTTCTCTTAAGATACTTCAGTCCATGGGGCTATAACTTTTGTTCCCCCAAAAAAGAAAAAAACCAATAATCCAAAAAGAAAAAAATACTTTCTTTTTTTGTTTATGATCTGGTTCCTAATAAGGCTTCATTTTAATTTTTAATCTTGTTTCTGTTGTACTTAATATGTAGATGAAGTTACTAAAACTTAGGTTGCAGTAAAATATTTGGTCATCTAGGAGGGTTTTATATAATGTAATCTTCATTTCAGAGTATTTATTTCTTAAGAGGGAAAATATAAAAACTATCTAAATAAGGGTTTACTATTCTGTTCCCTCGAGACAAAAAGAAGAAATATTTATTTTGTTGTATTCTGGGTGTTTGATTGAAAAGATTAAAAACAACCCAAAACAATATTACATAATTTAAATTAAGACAGTGTCCATTAAATAATTACTCACACCTGTGAGGAATAATTTGAAGAAGAGAATGTTTATAGTAAAGGACCTACCCTTAAGTATCTTTAATTCCAAAAGAGGGTGCAAAGATTATGTCTGCACTGGTAGAGGTTAACTGTTGGCTTCAAATCTAGTTTGAATTAGGCAAGCTTGTTGAATAGCAGAACTTCTATAATGTGACTTATAATTAGTTTGAACGCATTCTTTTGCTTGTAAAATGATGTCTAGGTTGTTTTCTAATTTGTGGAGGAACTGAGGCATAGCATATTAATAATCCATATACATAATTTCTTAAGTCAGTAGTGGTTACTTCTTGTACACCACTTACCAGCAAAAATTTAATTTTTGTTTGGTGACAGAAAAGAAAGATTATTACATGGTTTGGAGAACAGCCTAGGAAATTACTGTGATGACTGCTGCTCTGTAGGACCTTGATCAAGTTAATTCTTCTGTGTGCATCTCTTCTACCACTCAGGTATTTTGATTTTTTTTCCCTTCCATTTGAAATCAAAACAAGTGAAAAAAGTACAGAAACTCCTAAATGCCGTGTAACTCATAAATGCATGTAAAATATTTTTAATGTCAGATGTGGTAGCTGTTTAAACATCAGCAAAACATTTCAAACATGATCATTGTTCCCCACACTATTCTAGTTTCTATTAATTTAACAATCGAGGAGGTCAGTTTAGTCCTTGAATCTAGTAAGCTGTCTATTCCAGCCTTCTTCCCTTGGTGCAAGAAGAATATGTACTATTTAAATAAGTGTGCTGAATATGCCCTGTTTGCTAACTGTCCAACCATGCAATGCCTTTCATTATTGAATCTGGTTCCTAGGATGAATATGATAAAAGACTAGCAGGCTGATGGGCTTAGATTAGCAATGATCCCAGTAATTGTCCGGAAATATATATTTAATTCATAAAAAGTCTTAAATCATGACATAATGATGGGGAGGTTTTTAAAAGAAAATGAAATACTAGTAATCACAAAATAATTGAGAATGTTGGAACTATTCTTTTTCCTGACAGTATAAAACTTTTTACCATTTCTTTGCCAACATGTATAATTTTCATAATATTCACATATGTTAAAATAAATCAAAATTAATTTGCATAGTAATTTTTCTAGACAGCAGTGTGAGCTCTAGAGGTAGATCAGAAGAATGAAAACAATGCATTGAGATCTGTCTTTTTGTAAGAAAATTAAATTTTTTACAGAACTAATAGAGCATATATACGTTATAATATATACACATAATATGATCAGTCATACTAGGGTGAAATTAAGGCTTGGAATATTAATGCTCGTGGTGTAATTAAAAAATAAAAAATAAAAAATAAAAGAACATCTCTGTCTCAAATAGGTTCTGGAAAGTTCTTCCAATAAGTCTTGATGAAGTCATGACACTTGTGATATTTCTAATTGCACTGAGAAACATTATACATACAGCAGAAAACAATTGTGCAGGTCCTTCAAGTTTTACTTACCTTATTGGTAAAGGTCTTTCATTGGTCTTTCATTCTTTCTTTATTCTACTTTACCTGTAAGGAAATCTTTAACTATTTGGCCTTAAATCTAAATTTTTTTTCAGGACTTTGAATTGGTACCACTATTGTTTCTGTGAACAGTGGATACTGTTGAGTCCTGATTTGACATCCTGATGATGAATCTTCTTCCAAGACAGGACAATTTCTTTTTCCAATAAACCATCATCAGTTTCTTTCATATGACTAGCTTTTGAGCTGTCTGATTATGAGCTTTTTTTTGGCTCTCTGCATAATGCGATATCAGCATAGGAGTCTGCTGAGTCCAGATCCTTTTGGCTCTGCTGCTTAGTCTTCCTAATAAGATGAATCTCAGCTCATTTGCATAAAATGGTGAAAGCTTTTCTCTTATGTTTTGGGTTTTTATGAAGATTGAGAAGCATTTTGATTTTTTTCCCAATCATAACTATTTTTTTCTCTCATCGGCATAAATAAATGTCCTTCTCAAATAACCTAATGACTTTAAATGTTTCCAAGACCTCTAGGTAAAGTGTCTCTCTTCAGTGCAGGAGTGCTTGTGCAACATCTATTGGAGCTATTTCATAAGAGAAAATAATTAAACGTGGAATAAATGCCTTCAGTTTTGAACAAGCATGAAAATTCGCAGTTTCAAATGTCTTCCCTGCTGCTTACTGAGCCTTGAAACAGGGGTTTATCCTAGAGTCCCTTCTGAGCTGTAATTGTCATTACAGCAAGCAACCTGCTCTTTTCACTACTGTTACTCAAAGTACTCTGCCAGTCTTCCTTCATCATAATAGATGTTGTACTCTTGTGCTTAGGTTTCATTGTTTGGTACTCCAGTTAACACAAGAGATGATCTATTTATGATGTATATCAGATCCTTCCAGTCCCAGTGACTCTGGTGGGCTTTACAGTTCATATGAAAACAAATTTCACTGAATCTCACAGATTATTCTGATTGTAAGTTATGAAATAACACTGTTTTCATTTGTTTTCTGGTATGGACATGATTTTAAGCATTCAAAGCTGATGTGAACTACATCCTCCTGAGTCTTCCGCAGTCCACAGACACACTGTGTGGCAACTCCAAGAACCTTACGAGCCAATCCATATTGACTTTCAAAGGTTTGTATTCGTCTGCTGCAAATCATTATGTCTTTCTTAAATTCCACGTTTCCGTCAAAAATTATTTAAGAAAATAATGTTCAGGTATGGACTTACATGTTCTTTAGGGAAAGAAACAATTTATTACTTCCTTAGAAACAGAATTTTGCTGCTTAAAATATTAAAGAACAAGCTTGTAAGTACATTTCAGCTTTCATTATAATTCTAGGGGACAAATTGTGGAAATATGAGTTTGTTCATATTGCTAGCTTCAGACATCATGAAACTTTGCAGAAAATGAGACTGTGAGAGCTGAGGCTTTGAGAGCTAAGACTGTGAGCTAATCTCTTAGAACTGTTAAAATTATACAGAACTAAGATGAGTGTGGAAATTAGGTGCCTACTCCACTGTAACCTCTGTCTGCATTATTAACTAGTGTAAGATTGTATTAGAAATAGACTGCTCTCTTCAAGAGCTGATATGTATTAATTTATCACAGAAGGACAGAAACCTCAGATTATATTTTGATAAACATTCCAAAGTTTGAATGCAAAATTAAACTTTCTATGCGCTTCTTCCTGCAGCTTTCCTGACTCTTTTTTTTTTCCTCCTGGGTATTCTTCCCAGCACTTGACCACTTCACAGGCTCAATTGTCTTCCCACCTGTGTCAGTCAGAGGATGTTGTTGAGGATTTCAGCCCTTCTGTTATATTAAGACAAGGAAGACAAGGAAATATGTGGCTTACTTCATCAACCACGTATGACACTCGAATGGTGCAAAGAGCATCAGCATAACTGAGAAACTGCCCCTTGCTTCTAAACGAGATGGATGCTCTTGGCATCTGACTCTGTAGAGTCACTTTCCCCTTGCGGACATACAGTTTAATTTAACACTATAAGGTAGGTCTTTAAGAGACACTAATGTGCTGTCAAGCTAAAAAGAGGTGTTTAACTACACAACAATTTTCAAATTTTCCTATTTCAGACAAACCAAGTCAAACCTCATCCTCTGAATTTATTTCTGAAGACTCAGGATTTTTTCCCCCTTTTATATCACTGAGGAATCACTGTTGGTTTCCTGTGTGATCACATCTGAAGACAAATAGTCACTTTCTGTGTTCTACTTTTGAAAGGCAAAATTAATTCTGACTCCATAGCCTTCAAATGCAAGTATTGCTTCTTCTCTCTCAAGTGAGAAAGAAAAGTCTACTCCATCCTACTTTCATTAGAGAGTTTCACTTAAAATAATTTTACTATACTATAGTATTTTACTATTTTAATTTTTTAAAATAGTCAAGACCATGAAGAGTATTTGCAACTGAAGGTGCACAGATCACCTCAGATTCTAGGTATGAATCTGCCCACTTGTTTTTGCTGGCTATCTGCACAATTGTCAGATCTTTACACCTTTATCTCTGTTTGGAGCAGTTGCAAAATCTGTATCGGTGCTATCAAGGGAAATCTGAGACCTTAGTCTGAAAGAACAGGAGCTGAGGGAGATCTGCAATCATACAGGATGCACAAAAAATTCCATTTATGCTTTATGCAGTTAAGTCTAGTCTCTGTTTTCCCTGCATAGTATTTGCTACCTAAGTGGGAAGTGCACTACAGAGGATAGTGTTATCTAAACTGAAGAATTAGATCAAATGAAATTATTGCTATTTGATCTAGAAACACATATAAAATGCCTTTTTGTTACTCCTGGAAACAAAATGGAATAATTTTCTCCTGATAAAAGATTAGCTTAGACACCAGAGTAGTGTCTGATTTTTAATATTCCAGTAAACCTACTTCTTGTCATCATTAAGTCCAAGACCTCTGACTCAATTTCTACCCAGAAACAGTAATAAGTGACTTTTCTGGAAGAGCTATGTGGATGTATCTGTCTTAGAGGATCCTCATTCTATGTTTTCCACGTATCTTGCAACTTAAGTATCAGAAAATACATCACTAAGATGTCTTATTTAAATCAAGCTCTGGCCCGTCAGGCATGAAGAAGGCTAGTGAATATCTCAAACTCAGTTACTTTTGCCGAACAATTTTAACTTCCCTCAAACTTGGTCAACATGATCACAGCATCACATGTCTGGATAGCAGACATTAACTATTAGCAGAATTAAATACCAGCATTTCCATAATGCAGTGACATCCGTCCTGTTCTGAACCAAGCTGGACGGCTGTCCCATTTCCTTACCCACAAGCATGAAGATCTGTGTGGCATTTTAGTCCTCAGCTGCAGTGGAGAGAAAAAAGTTGGATGTAGGTGCACCCCAACCATCCCTAAGCTAGCCTTAGTCTTCACTCATTGGATGAGGTCTGGACAGAATCAGAAAACTCATAGTTCACCAGTGTGGTCTTTGAGCCTCATGTAATTGACTTCTGCATTTGTGAGACTAGCTGGTCTAAATAACGGCAGAGGATGAAGCAAGGAGAAAGTTGGGGGGTTTTCCCTTTTCACCATCTTTTCCCTTTTCATCTTTTCCCTGTCTTCTGGACCTTTCAGTGTCCAAAACATCACCTGTGATACTTGCTGGACTTATAATGAAGGATGCAATAATACTGCCACTCATCAACTGAGTCTCTGGTCCTTTGCATTGATAAGATGGCCTGACATGTCCCTTGCGTTTATGAGAAGATTTTATTATCCAAAACCAGATCATTTTTGTGATTTGCAAAGTAATCATAGGAATCATAGACTGCTATATTCACAAGTAGTACATGCACTTGCAAACAAAGTTGAAAAGCTGCCCTCAGTTTCATATGAACCTCAGGATTGCTAAAAGCATGCTGGGGCTACTTCAGATAGATCAGCTCTCAGTCTAGCAGGGGAGATTCCCTTTTTATCTGTTTCACTGCAGCTGGGAGAAACAGTGGGGTGCTGGTATCACAGGGATTATGTGCTCGATCTACTCTAGACCCACACCCCAGTGCTTTCGTTTCGTAGTTTTTGTGGCCATTTCTCACACTGTATTTATGGGCTGTAATTGGATGTCAGTGAAGAAAGTGGGATTTTTCTGCCACGATTTTCTACATGGCCAGGAGAAGGACAAAGAGTTCATTCCTTCCAATATGCTCAGTCATTGAAGGTACTAGAAGCAAACATAGTATTTATACATGCAGTCTGGAGATATGCAGCTTTTCCGATTTTTGTTACGCTCAGCTTTTCTGACTATGTTATCACAATGTAGTCCATTGCTAGTTGTGTTTCACTTTCATAAACATACTCAGTTTGCCTATGATCCTGAGCAAGGCAGAAAAGCAGTATCACTTTGAGAACAGAAATATTCCTACTCTTGTTTATGAGTAAAGAAATAGAATTAAATAATGTAGAAGAAAAAATTCCCTGTGTAGGTATGCACATCATATCTGTAGTACAAGGCTGAATACCTCCTCTTGAAAAATTGAAAATTTTCAACTGAAAAACTATTTTTTGTTATATAAATATAATTATGCATAAATATATATACATAAATATATTTTAAAAAATCTCTGGTTTGTTATAATTCAAAATATAATCAGAGCTTCATGTGAAAAATCACTTAATTGTTAGTTTGGAATTTATATCATTTGAATGTTTCTATATATATATAAAATAATTGCCCTACTATCCATCATATTATAAACTATGACAGACAGCATATATGTGTTTCTTCTTTGCTAGTTTTTATCTATAATAATTCAGCTTTGATTTGGAAATTTTACAGCCTTCAAAAGTCCATGGGTGGGAGGGGGAAGGTTGATCAGTGTAAACATGTTTTATTCTACTGTTTTTCCTAAAACATACTAGGAAAAAAACAAAGATACAAAAATCCTCTTACAAAATCAATCAAAAAAACCCCAAATCAAAACTTTTTAAATATAACAGTAGTTTGATTAGTCTTTGACTGTTTGGATTTACATTTTATCTTGAAGGTAACTGCTCTAAAGTTGATTAAAATTTTATTTCAGTGGAATAGTTTTAGACATTAATATAGTTTTGTTTGAACAGAAGTATCTGTTTAACAGTTCTAAAAAAAAATTGATACTGTCTTAAAGAACCTAGGAGTTTCTTTGTTCCACTAGCTGCAAATACGTAAATTATCTTTCTGTTACTTTTTTCTAAAAGATATTAAAGCAGTTCTGCAAACACAGTTAAGAGTACTTTTCAGAGTACGTAACTTTAAAATTCATAGGAAAATATTTGATATAAGGCTTTCCCTCTGGAATATAGTCAGACCATTATACATTTTCCAGTACACTTTAATGAATAATCTCTCCAGTCAGAATGTAAGCATGGTTAAATCTTACATTCTGACTGAAACATATTGAAAATCTTTTGGCAATCTAAAGGTAAAGACAGTTGTTGCTTGATACAAATTGAATCCACTGATGATGGGTTCAAACACAAAAACACAAGCATGTACTGAACACCTTTATTGGTGTTGGTACAAATCTAAACAAACTCCAGTGGAGTAGGAGTAAAGAACCAGTTGTTTGGTTTAAATTGATTGTATCATTAAAGTAATATGAAAAAATAGGGTAGTTTAATACGTGTGGTAAAAGAGACTGATAGAAAAGGGAAGAGTGAAAAGAGATGAACATTTGAACAACAGAAATAACAAGACGGAGGAGACATGAAAGATTAGCACAAGGCACGTGTGGCATGGACAGATTTAGACACCATTCAAATTTGGGGGTCTGTTCCTGTATTTCAGTCTTTAACAGAATTATGAATTTCAATTCCCATCTTTTTAACTTAAGATATTCTACACATTTGATTAAAGTTTTGGTCCAGAAGACAGGGAGTTATTGCCTTCTGATAAACGTTTATCTGCAAATGCCAATCTTTATCCTTTATTTGTGTTGTAAGTTCTGGTACTTGCACATGGTTTCACTTACATTGTTTGCATTTGCTAATATATGTCTTAGTATAGGACCTCTGTGCGTGTTTTAGTGGCTGTCTAGTTTTGGTAGGCTATGTTCATTGTTCTGGCAAGACTTCTGGAGGATGTTTCGCATAAACTTTGATTGGCTTTGTTTATTGTCAAAAAAATAGAAGAAAAAAAAAACAACAAAGGAAGTTTTGAGGAGAAGGGTTCATTTAAATAGTTCTAGAGAATTAACTTGAAGCAGTTGTTCCAAAAATGCTCATCTTGAGGACCAAGCTTTCTAAAGAAGCAAGTTTTACAAACATGGGGTACATTAGAAGAATATATAGAATCATAGAATCATAGAACAGATTGGGTTGGAAAAGACTTCCAAGATCATCGAGTACAACCCCTGATCCAACTCCAATTACTATATCATGGCACTAAGAGCCACGTCCAATCTCTTTTTAAAAACCTCCAGGGATGGTGAATCCACCACCTCTCTGGGCAGGCCGTTCCAATGCCT
>JAYRBT010000093.1:1790785-1800785 GCA_036023395.1 Myiotriccus ornatus
TTCTACAGAGTCTGTAAGGCTGTGCCTAGCTGGGTTTCAAGCACTTTTCGTAGCTGCAGCTGTCAGAGGACTTGCAGGTGGATTTCTTCCTCTGAGACTTCCTTGCAGCTCTGTTGCATCTGTCTCCATTCTCTGTAGGCTTCTGCTGGCCCACCTCCAACAACGTCCTGCTTTGGATGGGGGATGGTGCATTAACATAACTAAGATAAAAGGTACTGCTCTCCCTTTGTGGGTTTTCCAACAAATCTCTGGACCCAATAAGCATGTATACAGCTATGGTACAGACCAAGAAGTCCCTCCACAAAGTGAAACTATAAAACTTTTGTCTTTCAAATGATCCAGAGAGCTATTACTCTTTTCATACAAACCTAGTGATGAGAACACTTGCCTACAGTATGATTGTGTATGTACTAAATTCTGTCCTCATTTAGATGTTGAACATGTCTCTCAGTTAATAATTTGAGCACCAAGACCTGGGTTATTGCGACCAAGTCCTGAAGAGCCTTCCATAGGAAATAGAGGTTCCTATATGGCCCAACAGTGCAGAGACTGGGTGCATTTCTGCATTTCTGAAAGAGAGATGAGAGATGTATGCTCCTGGTGCCTCGTAGTATATCTGTGTATATACACACTATATATTCCACCCATAAGGGTGGAACAGATACTATAATTAGGTGCAAATTTGCATTCCATATATGGAAAGAGCAACTTAGATTTGTTAAATACAAATAGATTTAAAAAATTTTAACCCCCCACAGCAATTTCCCTCAGGACTAATTCCGATCTAAACCTGAAGCTTTTGTTCCAAAACGAATTAAGTGCCTTAAAGATATTTTGAAAACATCCACACTGTCGCTGGTAAGACCACCAGCTTTTCCCTGATGGCTGAAAGGGGTAAAGTCTTTCCCAGGTGCTTTGAAAGGTGTCTGAGAGCAATGAAAATGATGCAGGATTTCAACCTGAATAGTTTAACTAAAATAAAATTTTCTATAAAGCTGAAAACCAATTACTATGTAAGCATTGGAGAATTCAAACAAAAAGAATCAATGCTTTATAACTCCTCTATCTACAGTTACTACTTTGAATGGAAGAATGTGATGGAGTATTTCAAAAAGCATTTACATTGTAGTGCATATGGTCAAACATTTTTAAATTGTTTCTACGCATACACCTAAAAATGCAGTCTAATGTGTGATAGCCATGTTTGTAAGGCAGCCAACACTCAATAAAAGCTACTTAGTAGAAAAATTATAATGTGGGATGATGAGAATTCATTTCCAAAAGTGTGACATAGTACCCTATTTATTTCTTACTTTGAAATTACTACCTTCACTATCACCACAAAGAGTTCAATTAAAAAAAAAAAAAAAAAGCCTATACGTAGATTATTCTTAAAAATGTTTTTGGTTAATAAAGAATGTTTAGTTAATAAAGAATGTTAGTTCATTCTTATAATTCTTCCTATTTCTTTAATATTTTTATGTAAATAATTTATTTCCCATATAGAGTTTTCTGACACATTATTTGGAAAAGCTGAAAGTCATAAGAAATACCAAAAAGTCTGAGTTTAGTGTGTATTCAGCTGTTAGGGCTTAGAAAGCATACACTGATTTTTTAAAGATCTAATGTTTGATATAGATTTCTTTACCATATTAATATAATGAATTTCACAAATTTCAGATTATTTTAAGCATAATAACATACTAGAGGCACTTCCCCATTTCTCCTGTTCATGAGAAGGTAAGGGAACTTCCAACTCTACTCTCATCAAAATGAATAGAGAACCATAGGAGACAGGGATTCTGCTGGATACAAGTCCAGTGTGCATGTTTGCCTTGCAGATTTCTGCTTGAAACTTTTTTTTCACTTATGCTCTTAATTCTCATTTTGTCAAAAAGAGGAAAATTAAAACTAAATTTGTGAAATAGAATTAAAATATAAAAGCAGAAAGTCCATAAAGTTTCATATTTCTTCCTTTTACCTCTTCTGAATCTATACACATATAATTCTGGCAAACACTCAGAGAACACAATAAAACAGTATTTAGCCAAAACTCCCTGGACCATTTTGAGTGTTCAGATGCAATAAGTAATTAAAAAGCCAAAGAGAAGGACATCTCTATCCTAGTTTCTGACTGTTTCTTGACATGAGATGAGACTGCTGCCCAGTACGGAGCAGCAGTGCTGGAGTGGGGAGCATGCTGGGGATTGAGTGAGGCCAGACTGGGCAATGGTGGGACTCTCAGCACTCAGGCCTTCACAAGTAAGATGTAGTTCATCAATAAGATGGTTACTGAACATCTTGCTTTTATCTAAAAATCGGGTACTGTACTTCAAAGCCACACTGACTCCTGACAGAGGAAAAAGAAAAATAAACAATGAGAGTATAAAGAAAGAGATTGATTACATTCAAGTTTTTCTGATTGTATTTTTGTATACCCTACTTCTTGTCTGAGGCAAGTTACAATTCCTTCCATTGCAACCTGTTTCAAAGACAGTCAGAATATAAGACTAGTAATATGTAATATTAAAGTACAGTTTATTTAAATTATTACAATGTTGTTCTAAACTTCTGAGTATACACCTGAGCTTCAGAGTTTGGGGTCAGCGTTCTCATTTGGATATTTTCTTCAGCACTTATCTTACTACAAATAATATACAATATCAGGAATTTCTTCTGAAATTCATTGGAAGTGAACACTGCAAGCAGCTGATGAAGTGTTCCCTTCTATATGCACTCTATTTTTCCTTTCTTCTTGTTTAGAAAAGTATTATATGCTGAATTACAATACATTGTGATCTGAGCCACAGTATCTGTTCCAGGTTAGTCAAGGCCTTGACAAAATTAGATTATGTAAGGGTGTAATGAAAAGAGCTGTAGCTAGAGCATTTACAAGAGCCAGACTGACATATTAGTTGCTTCTTTATATCTTGAGGCAATGGAGATGTTTTTACATGACAATGTCCTCTGCTCTTGCTTTAGTTTGTAATTACCATCAGATGTAATTTAGAATAATACAATGATATAAAATTTGCTTAGACTAAACTTCATTGTATATGAAATTTTACATAAATGGTGACAGTATTTATGTAATAAAGGCCCGATTCTGAAATTGTACATATCAGAACTAACTAGTCTATTAACTTTCTATTTAATATATTTTTAATATTATAGAACATTTTGAAACATTAGAGAATGATGGCAACTGGTAAGATAAGGTATGAATTGAAGAGCATGGAATTCTCCCACATTACACTAGTTTAAACAAGGTCAGAATCTGATCTTAAGATTCATAAAGATGAAAAACTATGATCTTTGAGCAAAGAGAAAACATAAATGAGAAGTGCCCTGAAGATGTCCTTTTTCTGTACTACTTATGGATGCACAGTTGTTCAGTCTAACATAAAAACCACATATATGAGTAGTTCTGTGGGCTAACCCCTTTTGTTTGTTTCCCATCAAAGATCACACATGGAAGGTGAATAGGGAAGACTGGGGAAAGCCAGAGATATTACCTACATCCACTGGGAGATCCTCCAGAGTTTATCTTGGTCCAAAAGACATTTAGAAACATAGTCTTTGACATTGAAAACAATATGTAACACTGTCACACAGAGAGGTAGTTTGGCAAAGTGAAAGAAGAAAAATTAAATAGCCACTTCATGTATTTCTTTTCTCTTATTATTTGTACTATTCTGTTTTTATTATACATCACCTCAGAAAACAGCATGATATGTAGAGAAAGTGTTTTTTTCTGAAGTCCTGTATTAATAATGTCATCATCCTAACATAATGATGATAAAAAATATTCCCATCTCCCTCCTCATTAAAGAAGCTGACAGATCAGTTATTACACTACATTGTAATATTGTGGTTAAAATACGATAGGTACTTTTACAAAAGTTTTGAATCAATCTTTTGGGTTTTTTTTTTAGTCTTCACAAATGTAGCATTAGATTATATTGTGAAATATTTGGGGTCTTACAGCTCTTGGAAACTCTATAGCTTTGTAGACTGAAAAAGAACAGTATCTGTTACTTTTTCGTAAATTTACGCACTGGGAAAACAATAAGGTAATCATGGTATTTAGTTATAGTTACATGACGCTTTATAAACAACTAAAATCAATTCCAGTGTGACTTTTCTCCCCCAGGGAACAGGCACCCTGAAACTTGCTTCATGGAGTCTTTGATTAGAATTACCTTACATAGTAGTTTCAACAAAATTTCCTATGAGTTATAATGGTCAGTCTCATTTTGTAGATTCTTGTGTGATACTTTTATTGTTGCCTTGGGTCTTTTACTAACCCGAGAGTCAGTTTCCCTCTTTTAGCTCTTGTTTGAACACTCAGCAGCCCACTGGACCCCAGTGGGAAATATTAGGGGAGACGGCTACTTTAGACCAAATAGGTATAAACTACACGTGTCAATTCGAATATTCCTGAACTGAAAGTGACAGAAAAACTTAACTAACCTGTGTTTTGCAAGAACAAAATAAAACATCTTATGGTGAATTGTAGCTTTGGGATGTTTGGATAACTTTCATCAGAGAAAAAAAGCTTTTTATGTACTCCCAAAGATCTGTTCCTCGAGAAGAGAAAATATTTCTTCTGTCTAGGGAAAGAGACCACTGAAGATCCAGAAAAGAAAGAGCAGAGTTTCGAGCCATTTTGATAGGACAGTTTGCTGTGAGAAAAAAAATATTAATCTGGTGTTACTTACAAAAGGTTTGTGTCTTTCTGTGTTAGGGAGCAAGCAGACTATTTATTTGCTTAATTTTCAGCCTTTAGGTTTGCAGTAATTTCAGTGAAGGGATGAGCAAGGACTTCAACTAGATTAAGGCTATTGCTTTAACCACTTGAATTTTCTGTAAAGTAAGTATGTATTCAGCTGTGTAGGTGCACAATGTTTGTGTGTCAACTTGCTCTTCATTTCAAACTCCTTTGCACATGCAGTTTCTGTAAGCTAATCTTCTGGAGAGGTAGTTCCTTCAGAAACAAAACATAGAGAAGAAAATCCTCTGCCTCCAAATTAAATTGATTGTAGACTCATTTGGCAAGAGAATACTTATAAAGGTTTTCTTTCATTCAGGTGGAACCTAAATTTTCTCAATAGTGTACATTTAAAACTACATTTGTTCTGAGCTATTAAGAGTCTTGTAAGTGTACCAGGTAGGAATAAGCAAGCTTTGGGGGTGAATCGGGACTACGATCATGTCTCCCTATTACTTATTCATTCACTCGCACATTTATTCTTAAAAACCTATAATTTATTCATCTTGAAAAGCATTAAAGTATGAACAGAGGCTCAAGCAGGAGGCTCCTGAACTCTAATCCTGATTAGATACATATTCGTTCAGTAATCTTGGGTTAGTCTCTCAAGTTCTACAGATCAATTTACACATCTCTACAGTGTGACTTCAGTGAGGTATTGGAGAGATGTTTGCAATACACTTTAAAGATCCATAAGTAAACTACTGTCAAGAATTTTTTTCTTGGTCTCATGTATTGATGAATGCTTCTTCTCACTCTGAGAAAGGAGGAATAGCAGCTCCTCTGCAGAGTCACTCAAAAGGGCACTAGTTTGTCATGTGTAGTTATGGTATATTTAATATTAGTAATGCTAAGAATCTAAACTTGTACTTACCTGAATGTGCGTGCTTGGGGAAGAATATTACTAAAAAGAAATGTGGTGGAAACAGGGCAAAGAACCAGAGAAACTGAGAGTTTCTCAGTTTTCAAAGGGTCTATTTCTATTTTTGTTTGGTAGAAACTAGAAGCAAATAAAACAATTCTTTATTCTCTCAAATACTAGAACAGCTTTTCACTGTGGTCAGAAATGGTCTGGTTGCAATAGCTCTCATAAGAAGAACACAGTGACCTGCACTTTTATCCTCTATCCCAGTTCTCCTCATTTTCCATGTATACATCTTTCCTTCAGTCCTATTTACAGCCACACAGTAATTGAAGAACCTTTTTATGTTGCACTGGAAGGACAATCTGGATCCTAAATATGAGTCATGCAGCAGAGAATGCTGTGAAGTTATAGCCAGCTGAGACTTAAAGGCATGAAAATGATGCTTTTAGATGTAATTTCAGTAAGACTCATCCAGTACTTGGGTTTCAAATCTGTTTTAATTATTGCTTGATTTTGGCAATGTTTTAACTCTGCTTGGTATAATTAAAACTAAAAACAGTAGAGTTGCCTTCAAAACTGAATTATAAATTTAATTTTGACCTTGGAATCCAACTTTGGATGTACTATTGTACGTTTTTTCTTTATCAAAGATATAGGACAACTCCAAGTAACCAACCAGCAAAAAGCTAAGAGACTGTGATCAATTTTTTTATTTTCTGTTCTGTATTAGTAGAATACTTTTGTTAATAAAATAAAGTGATCTGAAACATATAAATTATATGCAACAAGTTTAGCTAAGAACTGATATTAAAAATGTCTATATACTATAAAATGAAGAAAAAGGCCTAAGTATAGGCATAGTTGAATTCTGTGGGATTACTCATATGAAAAATTATTCATTATTTCAAGTGTTCACAAGGTTAATGTATTTCTGATTAAATATTTGCTGGGTATTGTTTATAGCATCTGCTGTTAAAATTGCAATAGTTATTTTCTGAAAGTTTATTGTTATATTTGTATTCCATAATGTTGTGGAAATTACCTAATCAAAGACCTTGTTTAAAGAAATGTGTCATTATGAGATAGAAATAAAACTTTCTGCTTGCTAGTTAATGATGGGTTGTTTTTTAATATGTAGTAAATTTTGGATTTTTGTGTGGGAAAAAATGCTGTCAAACAGTGAAGACTCTTAATGTTTTGCTTGGGTAGCTGTATAATTCTCAAAAACTATGTTGCTGAGCCTTGTGAGAATTTGTTTTACAGGTAATAGATGTAAATCTCCTGCAGCTGAAAGCACTGTTCATAGAAGGTTAAATTTATTCTATCTTGCACAGCAGAGCTGGTCTCTATAAATTATTGTATTATGTTCTTTTATAAGCATTTTTGAAAAAGAAAATTCTTGGTTTAACACAATAACATATTGTATTTTCATTGCTCAAAGAATTAGATTGATTGTAGTGGCATCCAAGATTGATAAGACATACATTTCTATTATGACACCCATTGTTTTAGTGCTAGACTGCAGAGGAATCCTTCCTTAAATGCATCCTTGTATAAAATATTGACCTAGAGGACTTCATTATTCAAGCTGGAGAGACAGTCACTACTTAACAGTAATAAACGGTTTCTGTGTTACATTGAGAATACTTTGGAAAATATGAGAGTTGTCAAATCTCTTGAAAATCCTGTCTTTATAGTACACATGACACTAAAGCTATGGCTGTATTTTCTGTTAATAAAAGCAAAGACACAGGCAGATGTGAAGGATATCATGGTATACTGACAGGAAGCCAAGAAAAATGAGTACTTTGTTGAGAAGCAGAAAAAGACACAGGCCAATGACCTTGGGAAGGTTTAATAGATATAGCTTGCCTTTTTTTTTTTTTTTTTTTTTTTTTTTTTTAATATGGGAAAAATATGGATAATGCCAAAAAGTATAAAGGTAGCGTATAAAGTCTAGGCATATGAATTAAAATTCATCATTATATTTCAAAATAAAATCAGCTAACATATAAACAAAAAACTGCAATGGTTATCAAAAGCAAAGGAAAGTTTGGGAAACCCAAAATTTCCAATACTATTTCCAAGCTTTTGTCATGCCAATGCCTACTTCAGATTAGTTCTCCAATATTTAAATGATTCTTCTGGCAACATGACTATTTGGACCTGAACAAAGAAGGCAAAGATCCTGCAACAGCAATGACTGTGGTGTTTATCCCACTTCATGTAGAACCAGAAGTGGTAGGGAGTTTACCATCCATGATGGAAAAGGGATGATATTTCAGTTGTCCAGAAAGCACAGCCATAATTTTCACAGAGATAAACAGAAAGAGATGATCAAATTTTGTTGAAAGACACTTATTAGCTAGGTATCTGATTTATAAGAATTACAGAGAATTCCTTGTGATATCCTTATGTCTATTTATGTCTTTATATATACACGTATAGAAATAAAATCTTAGTTTAGACTGCACCTTCTCTTGCTTCATAGGGTGTGCATTATGGTTTATTGAGAAAAGGAAAATAAACTTACAAAACTGAATCACAACTAAGTAAGTTCTTAAAAAGAAATGGCCAAAACAATAAGTATTTGGGTTTGTTCCATATTCTGAGAGTCACACAATTTCAAACTGAGTCCACACATTCAAATACATCCCTTAACGGTAGAAATAAAAGGCTTCATTTTCATCCATGCAATTCATTAACAACACGTTGCAAGCTTCTAACACATAACCATAGACAAGTTTGACTGTGGCTGTCACAGCACAGCCTAATCTTTGTATCATGAATGAAGATATAATCAAACTAGAAAACACAACAGAAAATCTTCAATTTGCTCTTTGTATCAAAGAATGTTAGGTGTGTATATATACTGTATAAAAAATCTTGTTTTGAAGAGTTACTTTTAGAAGCAATATCATGCAAGAGAAAAGTGCCCATTTTTTAGCTCTGATCTGCTAAGGCACTTCAGCATCTTAAATGGAGAAATCCTTTCTTGCTCCAGAGCACTGCTATAGTTTTGGCAATGCTTCAACAGCTGGTCAAAGTTCTGCTTCAGTGTCTTTACTTTTCTGCAAGTTTCGCTAATTATGATTATTGCACTGGGTTTAGTGTCATACTCCTACCACTTGGTTCTTTTTTTTTTTTTTTCCTGTCAGGATGAGGGTTGGTGTTTAGCTTTGCGAGCATAGAAACAGTATAATTTCTTTCTTTTCATAATAACTGACATATGCTTTGGTAGCACTACAGAACCCTGAAATCACTGATTTCTGCACAACTTGCTTAGCATTGAGGCAAGGTCAGGGAGGTTGTGTGTCCATGTCGATTTGCAACATTTTATATGTTCCTCTCAACAACCTCATCAGTTTTCACGGCTTTAATTACTATCTATAAACACAAGACCCAAACTCATCTCTACCCCAGTGACCTTTTCCCCAGTGTTAAGATTCTTATTTAGTAGCATAAATTCTTTTGATTATTTAAGGGACCATCATAAACTCTGTGTACATTATGCAAAAGTAGAAATCTGGGAACTCACTTGAATAGTCTACATAAACAAATGCAAAATCCAATTCTTATTTAGATCCCTAGTCTGACTTTACGGACAACCCAATAATACACAAGAAACTCCAAACGAAAAAATTAGTTTCTGATCACATCTATAAAATTCTCATAAGTTTCAGTTGCGTTGCTAGCTTCTGGTTTACAGTCTCGTGAACTAGACTTCCAAGTTTTTCCTTTGTCCTGTTTTCCTTTGTACACAGGTCTCAGAAGACTGATGTCATCAATGATGCTCCTTTATGGATTATGCAGCTACATTTAGTTAACTACCAAAATAAGTCAGTTCTGCAGCTGAAATATTGTTGGAAATCTTAAAAGAGACTTTGTGTTCTGAATCTGCCATTACCCACAGACTGAACATTTGATATCTCAAGAATTAAATATAGTGGTACTTTTGGAAATGTATACATTTCAGCTCCTGTAAATAACCAAATGCCTGTGACCAGTGGTGGAATTTAATATAAAAGGAAAATAATAATTATGACACTATTATTCCAGCACCTTCTGTGCAACTTCGAGCGTGATTTCAGTGTTGAAATTAGAACAGACCTATGGGATTTAAGAGGTGTTATAGATTCGAGAAGCAGCAGGAAAGGAATGTGGTTAAAACAGAAATAAAAATTTGTGAATGTTAAAGCTGAGAAGACAACACAGTATGGAATCTCTTTCTTAGCTGCTTCGCATCACTCATCTCAAATTCCTAGTTTTGGCAAACAATTGTGACTGTGTCAAAAGTTATGCTTTATTTGTTTCCTTTGCCCCCAAATTTAACAAGTTTAAAAATAAAGGCTACTATTTACAGC
>JAYRBT010000093.1:1805785-1813310 GCA_036023395.1 Myiotriccus ornatus
ATATGTCCCAGCATTGTGTTGTTACATTGCATAGACTTGAGGAAGTTGCATGGGGATTTATAGAATTACATTTGCCCCAAAATGGCTTTAAATGAAGTAAAAACATAGCAAGAGGAGAGCTCCCTAATAATATGATATGGTAGAACATTTTAATGTATGGAATTATTCTAGTAGAGAATCTGCACAGATAGGAAAATTACATAGGAATAAATGAATAACAATCTCATATTTTTACTATGTCTGAATAAACAAATGATCAAGAAAATTATGAATGATTTTTGCAAAGGAAAATTCAAAATCTTAAATGCTTTCATCTTCTCTATGTGTCAATAGAATAATTGGCACAATGCCAATCCACAGAAGATTAAGAAAAACATTTTTAAAGAAAGGTGTTGCGCACAAGACACTTCTGAAAAAGAAAGTAAAATTATAAATGACAAATTAGTCAAAAGTAAACAAAGGATATGAGTAAACTGTCAGATTTTGCTGGTTAGAAGGTAAATTGTACAGGGTACTTGGCCTCCAATTAACTCCACTCTTAGATGAGTGTGAGTTGATGGTATCAAGAGCTAGTTGAATGGAGCACTAGGGTATATAAAAATTGGAACAAATGAAAATATACCTTCCTAGAAATACTTGATTAATTTCTGGTTACTGTTTTCCTAAGAATTATGTAACAATCAGAAAAATTTGTAGACCTGTCCCATGAAAAACCTTCTTTTGAGCTTGAAATCTTTATATTGCAAAGTTTGTAGAAGACATAGTTAAAATGTGATGATAATTATATGTACAAAGCATTCTTAAATAGAAGTTACATAATATCTTATTTATTCCCTTTAAAGCAGAACAGCTAAATACTTGATGAAATATCTAACATTGCAAATAAAATTCTGTTTTCAACAGTGACGCTTATTGCCAGCAGGTATCACAGGCAAAAACTCCTAAAGTTTAAGAGATAAAATGCCACAAACTAAAATCCAAGCAATTGTACTCTTGAAAGGAGGGGCAAACATGGTCTTAGGTAGTCTTGGGTGTTTGAAGAGAAAGACTCAAGCTGGTTGGGCAACTTAGCCAATGCAACTGTGCAGGGTCAATAAAGAGTCTTTAGACATGCAAGCATTTTGGGGGGAGATATCCATGTCAAATAAGATGCTGCCAGAGTGCTTCATTTCATAATTTGGGTTAAATATCACAGATTTTTTTTTTTTTTCGTATACTGGAGATATCATTATGTCTGATCAAGAAGCTCCACTTATTCAGTTAAATACTGAGGGAACTGTTTGCTTGTGATGTTTATTAGAACTGAAGTCATGTGCAAGGTTTTCTTGCACAGTAAAGAATTTGATCCTGCAAACTGAAGCTCTGCCTTCAGTGTATCCCTGCAGGAATAAAAGGAATTTTTTTTTTTTTTTTCAGATTCAGAGTAAAATCAAAAAAATTGTCCTCTGAAATCTCAAAATAAGTTGAAATTAAGTGTATTCCATATCAAAAAATCCCAGCAAACATAACTGGGACTTAACGGCCTCTTGTAGGCAGTTTCTTCATTTAGATCAAGGTATGAAGCATGTGGAGTCAGTTTTTATTCTAGGCAAATCAATAATATTGAGGTTCCATAGGGTGAAATCTCTACACTGTTACCTCTGTAAGGTGACTTGTATAACTGTGTTCCTCTTGCTAATAAGCACAATAAGCAGGAGATAGTGGTATGACTTTTAGTATGTATTATATTATGTATTATCAGGGCAAGGCAAAAATAAGTCTTGCATAAGGAATGTAAATTTCATATCCTGCTCCACTTTAATTACTTTTTAATCTAGAACAGCGGTGTCATCTTTTGTAAGGACACTTTTGAAAAAAAACCTAAAGAAGTCTTTAAAATTGGAAATGATGCCACCTTTACTATCTCTTTAAAACAAATGTAGAGTGAAGCTGTTTTCAAAATTTTGAAAGGTGATAAATTTCTTTTAGACTTGTTTAGTGCAAGTAAAGTACACAGGCAGGTAGGTAAAATAGTGTGCAATCTTTATATTTCTTTATTCAAGAATGTCTCTGATAATCTGCCCCATAAACAAGAAGAAACCTGAGTAATGGGCCACTAACAATAATAAGCCACCTCACATTCACTGTATTAAAATTGGTCACCAGTAACCAGAATTATGATGAAAGGGGGAAAAAATCTATTATCTCTTATCTCTCATAACTGATTTTAATTATTACCTGGATGATTTTATATTTGAATGTGTTGTTTAAATTGCTTAATCTCTTTGCTCCTAAATTGAGTCCTGTTTGATGACCTGCTTTAAAACAGAGAGAGTTCACATTAAAAAATATGGAGGTCATCTAGCCCAAAGTGCATTATTTGTGTTTTAAAAATTTAATAACAAGGTGAAGTGGAGCTCTCCAGAGGATGGCTATAATAGCTTTATTGCTCTTTCGTTATTAAGACCTCTTAAGATAATTGTTTTCAAAATTATAATATGAGCTTTTAAGAACTTCCAGCCTCAGCACTGATTTATGCTGTCTGTGATTCCATTTCTGCTCTGTTTCACACTGTGTTAATTTTCATTAAGTTCATTATGTTTGAGACCTCTTAAGGGATTTATTTAAAATTCATCTCTTGATTAGACACATACTGTATACTTTTACTGCTGTTACAATACCTATTTTTTCCCAAAGATAACAAGATCTGAGTTATGGCTGTAATGCTATTCCACAGAGTGCCTATATCAAGTCTCTTAGATATTAATATGTTGCTGTAATTATTTTTTGATGCATGTAAAACATATAGGATTTGATCAGAAAAGATATGTTTAACATAAGCGGGTTAGTGAAGTCAATCCCAGACACATATTTTATATTGTCTGCTTCTTTTAGGTACTGTTAAAAGATTAGATAAAATTCCAAATAGGAATTCAATATATTTTTAAAGGATTTAGTGAAGTCAGTTCATCAGAATAACACATGTAGAAGTATAATTTACGAAACAGCAGTTTGCGGACTGGAATAAAGCCTTTCTTAAAGTGATTAAACTTTTGCTTAACTTTAATAGTCTTTAAAGTAAAAGACAGCTACACAATAGATATTTCTCAGTTGATAATACAGGTGTCATTATTATTATTAGCTATGGTAAAATGCATGTTGAATTCATTATCAATAACTCTGGTCTATGTTCTACATATGTAGAGGTAAAACATATTTGATGGAATGAAAACCTAACAGCCAGGACAAATATTCAATGGTACAGAATATAACAGTTTCTCTCCTAGGATTCGAAATTAGCAAAATTAATGCAATATATTGTGTTTGGATAAAATATAGCCTAATTTTAGAGAAAGGAGAAAAAAAATAAGATGGATAGGCTGAGCTATATTTTTGCTAAGCCTTAATACTACATGTTTTATTCTTAGGCTAAATCCCTATTCATGTCTTTTAGCTTCAGCTCCTCTCATGGTTATTTGATGTGCTCCTTGATACCTCACTGGTTGTGAACAGGAAAGGTCTTGTAAATGCACACTGCCTTGACATGCAGAAGACCAGGTCTCTGAGAATAGTTATTCACATTCAGCATGATATGCTCACCTTCAAAAGAATACTTTATCATCTTTATGCTGTGTTACCTGAAACTTCTATGAAATAATTCAAATGGTGATATTTAAAGCGATTTTAAAATAAAGATTTTTTAAATAATAAATTAAATATTAAATTAAAGTTGTGATTCCCCTGATTTGGATGTTATTGATAACCTCCTTCTTCCTTACACATTCATTCTAAAGGTTTTTTGAATGAATGAAAGTTCTAGAAACTTCTGATTTGCAGCTAAGTTGGGTATATTGTAACAGAGTGAAATACCTTCTAACCCACCTTACTCAAGGTTTGATAGACTCATTATGTTTCGCTTGGGTTTTATTAAGTAATATGGTGTTTGTTATGTGTATGAATTTTACACAGAATGAGCATGAACCTGCATGGGCAATTTTTTACCGAGAAACTGACATGTTCATGAATTCTTCTCATCTAAGTATATATTCTGTGAGCTTTCTGCAACTATTGTGAAATCCATTCAGCTTTTTTTTTTTTTAATTAATTCCAAGAAAAAATGCTTTTTGTATAGTTTATTCAGAAATACAGGAGTGGCTAAAGACAAGTATTAAATAACAGGTTCAAGTAGTTGCCTCTTTCCTTGCACAGTTGTCCTGGGTTACACAAAAATTCTGGTACCCATCTTTTCTTTTCTCTTTTATCCAAATATGCCTTTTTGGCTTTTTGGTGTTTTGCCTTCTTTAAAGAGCCTGAACTGCTAGTGATTATTGACTCAGACCTACCAGGTGCTGTAAGAGACCAGACTATTGGTGCTCATGGCTCAACCAGCACTGTGCTTTGCTAACAATTTACAGAGTGGCCACCCAGTCCAGGTGCTGAACACCCAACACCTCAGGCTGCAAACTGGGTATTAAACAAGGTAAGAAGAGAGGCAAACCCTGCGAGGTGGGGTAGGGTTTCTTTTTTCCTTACACAAATGATTCAGTCGTGATAACCCCCTGGAACATTCACACCTTGCCTGAAGGTATTCAACTCTTGTTGATGAGTCGTAATGAGCCATAATGGACTCAGCTGCACTGACATAAGAGAGAGATGCAACATTTTAGAAAGTGTTCAAGACTCCTGAATAATCCCATGACTCACAGTATTACATAATCCATGTAAAACTCCCCACCCTGTGGGAGACATTCCCAACTGAACCTAACCATATATAAGTCTGAGTTTCAGGGGTTCCCTCTGTAAGACCCCAGCGTCCACAAGCTCATGGAAGGGGTTTTACTTTAAAAATATACAAGGCTCCAAAAATCTGCCCACCAGTGATATTAAAGAGCCTTTAGTTCTTTTGAAACCATAAGAGAAAGCACAGAGGAGAAAAGCTGCACAAGTTTTCTCAGGAGGCACTTTTACTGGTAAACTTTAGAAAATATAAGCACTTCAGAAAAGTTCAAAGGGTAATATACAACCGGAATAAGGCATTCCACAAAGCACTGACTTAGCACATGCTAACCCATAAAACTAGAAAAACCCAGCCCATCCAGTCTTAAGTTTCCCAAAATTTAAAAAAAGGGGGTTAGGAGATGAAGTAAAGAAAGAGAGAGACAAAGAGAAAATTACAGCTACCACCCAGACCCTTCTGTTAAGTCCAACTTCTACACGTCCAGGTGTCAGGGTTCCAATAAGCATGGACAGCACATGTTGCTGTTTTTATTTGCTTTGCCACCACCCTGTGGCCACACTCCGCCCCCCCTGGCAGGGCTTCTGGTGTGGTATGGGCGATATGGGCAATGCTCCCTGGCTGTTTTTGACTGACAGCTTCTCTGGGGTTGCCAGTGAGGTTTGCAACAGCTGGTGTATGGGATAGGGCATTACCTCACCTTTGTGAAATTCAACCTGTCTCCCCAGTCCCACACATACATACTTCAGTTGATCCAAGCCAAAAATTAATATAATAATCCGGCGTCTCACACCCTCACTACCTCGATGGATCTGGACTCCGACCACCACTTCAAGAAGACTGCAACAATCATTTGGACAGGACAACAACTACCACTTCGATCAAGGAACATTGAAATTGCAACAACCAAATCTCATTGCTGGATCCAATGGGTGTCTTATGGGTCCTTGCAGTTGCCTGGGTGGTCTACAGCCCTGGTCCAACTGCCTGTACCAGCACCACAGCCTCATTCCAAACATAAGCGTCTGCCAGTATCGAATCCCAATTATCTGCCATTTCCTGACGGGTTTTCTGGGCATGGAGGAGGGTAGGGTAAACCATGTGGAAGGGTGGCCTATCTTATCTCTGTCCTGTGGCCACATGTGTTTTCTCCAGCTGGGGGAGGCTCGCCAGCATCTCAATTTGGTCTGGTGGGTGGGGCTCAGCACACTTCTGCTCATCAGTTGGTTTAACCCAACTTCATCAGTTTTGTTATTAGCGTTCTTCTTATTGCACTTACGTCGGGGGTGTGTTTGATCTCTCTCTCTCTGTATTGGAGAAACCAGGGATATCGAATCTGAGTTCTCTGCCCTTCCAAATTGTCTCAAACCGAGACAAAAGTAAAGTGGCTTCTCCCACATTATGGAAATCCCAAGCCATACATAGCTTGAAGCCAGCTACTGGGACATTATTTTGTTTGGTTTGGTAAGTTGTCTCTGTAACACATAGGTTATGCAAACACTAGTAAACTGCATTCATGTTTACCTTAATGTAAAGCAGATCCTCTTGTGGAACTTTTGAATTACTCTTCAGACACAAAGCTTCTTAATGAAGAATAATTTGAACAGTTGAGCTTCTTTCCTCTGTATTTCTCCATGTGGCAGAATACCATACAAATGCATATAGTAGGCTTTCCTAAACGAAAATGGTTCCAAATTTCATGTCACTGTATTTACTGCAGCACCAGTTTCTCTGCTCTATACTGCATGCAGTCCAAGATGATGATGAATGTCAATGTTCATTTTCACTAGGTATCTAGTCTCTGTAGGTGCCCTGTGCTGCTTCTCTAAGAATTTCACATATTCCCGTACGGTGAGATGAATGTTTTTTTTTAGAAGAGGAAGATTCCGTAATTCATAACTAAGTAGAAGTTTTTAAAAGTACACAGATATGTTAACACTGCATACTTGCAGTATTTTTTTCTACTGAAAACCTCTGGTAGGTTTTCAATAGCCTAATTCAGAGGCTTGTCTACAATAGTACACCTTCAGTGTGTTGTACTGGTAAGATACTGGTGGAGTATACAGTGATTGAAAAATTACTGAGTTGAGAGTTTAATAGTTAAAATCAGAAGATGAACGACAGCCTCTTCAGGTCACTCTTCCGTAATTACAAATTGCCTAGAGAGCACCTTAGGGATGATGCTCTCACTTGCTGAAGTAACTTTCAATGGGAGCAGACTCAGTGGTAGTGCACACTCATGCACTCACCTACAGCTCTGGGAATTTCATAGGTACACGCAAAAAGAAGAGTTATGAAATACCTTTTAAATAGTGAAAGCAAATGATCCCCCTTTATTACTGGGAGACTCTGAATCCAAATCTGACCTTTACAGCTTTTCTGTAAAACAAGAACTTGCACTGTGGCTTCTACAAACAGAGATTAGGAATGGATATGACATGAAAGGCATATTAAAGAGGAGGGTTATTCTTTTTCTTCATTAATAGGTGCATTTCAGTAAGTACCACACAGAAAGACTATAATCAAGTTGCAGATGACAAAAGTATGTACTTCCAGCTTGGTGAAAGCTTTATATATATAATTTTTTTCAAGTTGGCCTTACATAGCTGAAAATGTGATAAACCCAGAATTTTTGTCAATTTTAAATGAAACTTAATTTGAATGCTGTTTTTCATCCCTTTTACCTGTTTGTGGGGTTTTTTTTCTGTCATCTGACTTTTCCTCTGTGTCTTCCTTGTTGCCTAAATGGCTGTGGGGAAAAAAGACTCCAAGCCAAATTAGGTAGGAGATAAGATAAGGATACAAAGGTTT